>JBAMCJ010003579.1:0-36558 GCA_037075205.1 Drosophila prostipennis | reverse complement strand
ATAGATGCCACAAGTGTGGAAAGGACCACCACACTCTGCTACACAAGGACCACCGATCTTCGCTTCCAACATGTCCCTGAGTCGACTATCCTGATGTTCTTGCTACGGAGGTCCTCGCAAGGGGGAGTAGAATGTTCACGCCAAAAAGGCGTTTAATTTCTGGAGGCAGTGTCGAGCGGCAGTTTTCTCCAGATGTCCACATCTCGCTTGCTCGCACTGCCCTTCGCTCTCCCTCTCCAACTCTTCCGCAAGTCTCCGCTCCGCTCTGGAGCCCATAAGCTAAGTTAGGCTTAAGCAGTTCCTATTTACAAGTGTAATAATAAACAGCCGCACGTCGCGCAATACCCCGAAAAGTTCTCCCGTGTTCTGGGCGGTTTTTTATTCTTTTGTCCTGAGACTCATCATCTTCATCAATCAAGCCACCCCCGCCCCAACACCAATCACAATGAGCGAATTTTAGATTGACTTTTGTATCGGATAACTGCGACGCGTCTGTGTCTAGTGTTCCTCCTCTATCTCTCCCTGAAGATAATCATCATCCCTCCAGCTATTTTTAAATGGTGTTTTCCACTCTGCGAAAGCTTCAGCAAGGCCACAGCTAAGATTTTGCTTTAGAAGAACGAATTATTCGCAGCTTTTGCATTCGTTATCTATAACTGATTAGACATGCGTAACAGATGTCCCTGTTGCGGATGGTGTGGCGTATGTCGATGGTGTACTTTACAGTTTGTTTAATAAATATGTACCCCTTTTTAGTGGTAAAACTCCGTACAGCTCTCCGTGGTTTACTCGTCAGCTTTCTTATCTTAAAAATACAAAATCCAGACACTTTAAACGATTTAAACAAACTGGCTCGCAGACTGACTTTGCCAAATATTCGGTTGTCAAATCAGACTACTTAAAACATAATCCTGAATGCTACAATAACTACCTAGCTCGCTGTAAAAGTGACTTTAAAAGTCTCAATCCTTTCCTCCCTCCTTGTTTTTTAATTCTGTTGTTGCTTCCGATGAAAATGGTATTTCTAATTTTTTTGCAGATTTTTATACCCTTGCAGAGAGTATTATGATTTCAGTCAGAAGTTTGCAACGCAGTGAAGGAGACGTTTCAGACCCTATAAAGTATATATATTCTTGATCAGCATGACTAGATGAGTCGATCTAGCCATGTCCGTCTGTCCGTCCGTCTGTCCGTCTGTTTCTACGCAAACTAGTCTCTCCGTTTTAAAGCTATCAGACTAAAACTTTCCCAAAAGTCTTATATCTATTGCAGGTAGTATATAAGTCGGAACGAGCCCGATCGGACAACTATATCATATAGCTCCCATAGGAATAATCGGGGAACAAAATGAAAAAAGAATTATATCTTGGGTGTTTTTGAACCTATAACCTCCTACTTTTGGAAATGCAATTATTTATCTAATTTTAAATTTCGAAAAAAAAATTTTCAAAATCGGACGACTATATCATATGGCTGCCATAGGAACGATCGGAAAATTAATGGGAATATATTAGGAAATAAATTATTGCTTAGTTGGTTTTTATCGTATTCTCTTCTACTCTGGAATATGACTTTTTTTAAATGTTTTCGAATTTCGATTTTAATTTGATCAATATCGAACTACTATATCATATAGCTGCCATAGGAACGATCGGAAAATTAGTGATTAATAGGAACTATCTGCAAGGGTATATAAGCTAGCTTCCTTTCTTGTTTTCAATCAACTTATACGAATACTGATAGTAGTAAAGATTTTAACTATCCACATTCTTTACCTCATCTGGACTCAATTTTTAATCCGGTTATTCTCGAAGCTGATGTTCTCCAGGGCTTAATCGCCTTAAAACTCTCTTTTTCAGCATGACCTGATATGGTTCGTAGCTGTATTTTAAAAAATTGTGCAAATTTTCTTTCCAGTCCTCTAACAATCCTTTTTAATATGTCCATAAATCATAATTTTCCATCCGCTTGGAAGGAATCTTTCATTGTTCCGCTGTTTAAAAAAGGTAATAGGTCTGATATTGCTAACTATCGGGGGATTGCTAAGCTCAGTGCTATTCCCAAAATATTTGAAAAATTAACAAGAGAGAACGCTATAGTCGGGTTGGTGTCCCGACTATCTAATACCCGTCACTCGGCTAAAGGGAGTGCGAGGGAGATGGACATATAAACTTTGATCAGGTATAACTTTTTAACGAATGGTCCGATTTAAAAAATTTCTTCTACATTTCGATAGGTATAACTAAACACAACAGAATTGCATTTATACTTATCCAAAATCTTTAAAAATGTGGGCGCCAGACACATTTTAGTACAGTTTGTGGGCGATTATGGGTGATTGTGGGCGTTAGAGGGGGCGTGGCGCTCGGCTGAAATAAACTTGCGCTGCGTAGGAAGCCCAAGAATGTGTGTTGGTAATCCCAACTTTCTAGCTTTTGTAGTTTCCGAGATTACAGCGTTCATACAGA
Organism: Drosophila prostipennis; assembly: GCA_037075205.1. Classification (NCBI taxonomy): domain Eukaryota; kingdom Metazoa; phylum Arthropoda; class Insecta; order Diptera; family Drosophilidae; genus Drosophila; species Drosophila prostipennis. The sequence continues at coordinate 34,090 of JBAMCJ010003579.1, read as the reverse complement.
CAGACAGACGGACAGACGGAGAGACGGACAGACGGACAGACGGACAGACAGACATGGCTAGATCGACTCGGCTAGTGATCCTGATCAAGAATATATATACTTTATGGGGTCGGAAACGCTTCCTTCTAGCTGTTACATACTTTTGCACGAATACAATATACCATTTTACTCTACGAGAAACGGGTATAAAAACTTAATCTTATGGGGTTCCCTCCAAAGTTGTTAAGGTGATTACATTCATACCTCACAGACCGCTCTTAGAAAATGAAATCGTCTTCAATTAGATATTAACTATTTACAGACTTGGTGGAAACTCAATAGTGTTTATCTTAACTATTCTAAATGTAATGTTATGACCTTTTATCGTTGTAATCCGTCTTTGTATTCCTACTCTATTGACAACAGTGTCCTTCAACGTATTTCTACTGTACAAGACCTGGGAGTTTTCTTTGAGCATAATCTTTGTTTTAATGATCACATAGCACTAATTTGTAATAAAGCTAGGAGCCTTTTAGCCTTAACGAAGCGTTGGTCTAAGGAGTTTAACGACCAGTATACAATCAAGCTTTTATATGTATCTTTTGTTCGCCCATCGTTAGAGTATTGTTTATGTATATGGTCACCGCAGACATTAACTTGCCAAAATACGTTAGAGTCCGTTCAAAAGCAGTTTTTGTTATTTGCTCTAAGAGGTTTAAACTGGGATGCTGGCCGTCGGTTGCCATCCTATAATACCAGATTGCGTTTACTAGACTTGTCCACCCTGATCAACCGTAGGATTTGAAACGGTGTTATGTTCATACACAAGTAAATGGTGATGTCGACTCCTCATTTTTCTCCTTAGTTCCCTAAACTGGAATGTACCATGCAGGACAATTCGCCGGTATCGGCCTTTGTCTCTGCCATTGTGCAGGACAAATTTTGCCCTCAATGACCCTTTCCGTGTTCTTTGTGAAAAATATAATGATCTCAGTCACGTCTTATTGTATGGAGTCTCTTCAGTGTCTAATCATAATAAGTTATTATCGTTATTGTCCTCAAATATGTAATTCAATGTGCCTTCCACTCGATGTGAGCAGGGGCATATCGCCAAAAAAATCCCCTTATGTGGTTTGGCGCTTTAGTTTCTTAAATACAAAATGTATATTATTAATGTTTTACAAGCAGTCCATTGCTTAATAAATACAATACAATATAAGCTTGGACCAACTTCAGAATAAATCAGTTACCATCTCATCTTATAACTCCGTGGTTCTACTTTCTGACCTCCGGGAAGGGACCCCGTAACATATATTGATCCACAAGCCACGCTTAGGATCAAACAAAGACAACATGCATTGCGGTGCTCAGGCACTACGAGCTACTGTGCGACAACAGTACTGGATTCTCAACGAAAAGATCATGTCCAGAAGCATTATTCACAACTGTGTGAGATGCACAAGAGCGAGGCCCAAGCTGATGCAACAGATGCAGTACATCTTGAGTTGGTAAGCGATTTAACCAGGGTTCAAAATGCTATGCTATATTTGTAGTTTTTACTATTTGCTATTGCTACGAGAGTTATATCTATGAAGCCTGGAGCAAAGCGTTTTTGAAATGCTACAGTCAGAATACTATATGGGAGCCGTAGCAAAAACAAAAACTATAGTTTTTTTTAGAGCAGAGCATTCTATATGACTATAGTAGCTATAGTAAATAAGCTATAGTATTTTTCAGGGACCTTAATCATTTTTTGAACCAAAAAAATCAAGCACTTTGGATCGACATTCGCGCAAAAGGAAAACTATAAGAAAAAGGTCCTTAGCTAGGAAGAGAAACTATCCACAGAATCAGCTCCTCTTCTTCTTAAGAATTCGCGGTTTTTGAAGAACGGATTTAAATATCCAACCAAGTATAAGTCCAGGGCTTTAGGTAAGTAGAGAATGGTCCACAAAATCTAAACTTTTACTTGTTCCTAAGAATTCGCGGTTCTAAAAAAATCGATTTCAGTATCGAACCTTTTCTTATACTTTGTTGGATAATTAAATCTGTTCTTTTAAAACCGCGAATTCTTAAGAAGAAGAGGAGCTGATTGTGTGGATACTTTCTCTTCCTAGCTAAGGACCTTATAGTTCGTTTGACATTTTAATTGATTCTTAATAATCGCGAATTCTTAAGAACAAGAGGAAAAGCTTCTTTAGATTAAGTGGACTAACAAAAGTAGTGGTATTTTGTTAAATGTTGTTCCAGATTGTGTTGAAGAACTCGCGGCCTTAATTAGTTAAGTAGTTATAATGATTACGGTTCCTGAAAATTACTATAGCTTATTTACTACAGCTACTATAGTCATATAGAAAGCTCTGCTCCAAAAAAAACTATAGTTTTTGTTTTTGCTACGGCTCCATATAGTATTCTGACTGTAGCATTTCAAAAATGCTTTGCTTCAGGCTTCATACATATTACTCTCGTAGCAATAGTATATCATTTTTGTAGTTACTATTGCTGCTATATAGTAGCATTTTCGAACCCTGGATTTAACCACAAACGTATTCTGAGCTGCGTTAAGGAGATTTCTGAGCCGCCGTGGCAGATGTCTGACAATCCATTGCGATAACTCAGCCAATTTTGTTGGTGCTAACAACCAGCTTAAGGAGCTGAAAAATACAATCTTCACAGAGAAGGCCATGGATCAGATTATAAGTCAATGTAGCAAACGGCAAGTTGATTTTAAATTCATTCCGCCACGAGCTCCATCAATTGGAGGCCTCTGGGAGGCAGCGGTAAAATCCGCCAAAAAACTACTATTGACAACCACTTCTACGGCGTCATTAACGTTTGAACAGCTAAATACAGTAATAGTCGAAGTTGAAGCAATTTTAAACTCACGACCAATTACACCGATATCAAATGATCCCACAGACATAGCAACCCTAACTCCAGGACACTTCCTAGTTGGCGAACCAATAACGGCTCCACCTGATATTAATGTCGATCGCAAGACAAAATCACTTGTAAAGCGTTGGGAATTGGTATCCAGTCAAAAGCATTTATTCTGGAATCAATGGTCAGCCGAGTACTTACAAGAACTTCAGGCTCGGAATAAGTGGAAGACAGAAGCACATAACGTCAAGGAAGGACTAATGGTGGTGGTAAAGGAAGATAATCTACCAGTAATAAATTGGCCACTGGGACGGATAATTAAAACTTAAAATGGTGCTGAAAACCGCGTTCGAGTGGTTGATGTCAAAACAGCAGCTGGGATATTTAAGAGACCTATCACTCGGTTGGCGCCATTATTCCAAGAAGAGAGCGGTAGCAAGCGCCAACGGTCCGAAGTTGAATCCCGTCTGGAACCTGATGAGCCACCTATACGTCGGAAAAAGTAGAGATGGGCAGCCCAGTCTCAACCCATACCACCCAATTTTAGCCTCGACATAAGCGATGTTGAACATCTGTCCAAAGGCCGGGACCTACATAATTTAAGTATTACCGAACTTATAACAGTAAAACAAAGAATCATATATCATAACACATACAGCCACTACTGCAATTCGGCAACCAGACCGTCAGTTTGCTTATCAGTCATCAATCTGCCGACGCAGCGAATATAGCTGACACCACAATTCGGAAATAGAGCAATAATTTGATTAGCTCTGCATATAGCACTTTGAACCACTGGGAGTTATAAATAATAGCTGTAAGTTCATTTTTCTTTTTTACATATTTTGTTAACGTAAACACATTGTACCTATAAATACCGTTAATTTTGTTCAATAAAATCAGTATCAATCTCAAAATACCACTGACTCATTCACCATCGCAATCAACAGAGGTTGTCGCTGTATCTTCAGATCCTCATTTTGCGCAACTCTCCCCGACGTCCACCTAGTTACAAGTGCTGGGTGCGACACTTAACCAGTAGACAGTTTATGTGCTGTATACGAAGTAACGCCACTCACACTAAGGATCCACCATTTGCAGCACGACGCATGATGGTCCATTTGGTAGGCTAACGTATTAACAACGTACTTGGTAACCGATTGCTTGGCTTCGACAGGCTGCTCGAAAAGTTTACTTAGTACGGTACGGACTAGGCGACCATATAATCTATGGCAGGAGTTTTTCCGTGGGAATTTTGAGTGAACCTGTTGAAGCAGGGTATTTAGTAACTGCTACTCGGACTGGTATACCGTCTTTCTTCTTCACTGAGAATTTGAACGTTTGAACGAAACGCGTCAGCATTAAGCTGCGGACCGTTGTCGCTGACCATGGTTTTTGGGTATCCTTCAATGGCGAATATCGATTATAGTGCAGCTATCGTGTTAGCGGTTGCAGTGGGCGAAATTTGAACTACAAATTGAAACTGCGAGTAAGCGTCTAAGCAAATTAGCCACATAGAGTCGAATATTGGGCCGCCTAAGTCGATATGAATTCGCTCCCACGCTGTTGTTGCTGCAGGCCAACATTGGTACTCTTTTGGAGGTGCAGGATTGTTGCACATTTTTTCTACGAAGTTGGTTCAAAGGAGCCGCCAACTGAGAAAAATTCGGTATAAAGTTGCATTAGTAATTAACTTTACCCATGAATGCTTCTAATTGCTGTAGATTATAAGGCGGACGCAATAATTTAACAGAGTCCAAGCCTGAGCTGTCTGGAAGAATCCTTGAGCGCTGATTTTTCGTCCTTAAAAAAATAAGCATTTCTCCTTTTTGCATCTGATACCATTCTCTCGAAGAATACTGAGAACTTGGGAGATTCGCTTTAGATGTTGCTTGTAGGTGCTGAGATGATGATGTCATCTAAGTAGGTGCCACATCCTTCTTCTCCCTTTAGAAGCTGCTTCAAAATCCTTTGAAAGATCGCTGGTGCACTGGCAATCCCGTAGGGAAAGCGCTGGTATTGAAATATGCCAAGGGGTGTGTTGACGACCATGATAGTTTTCTTAGGCTGGGATAAACTTCAGTATGGCCAGGGTCCTTTACAGTTAAATTTGTAGAAATACAGGAGACGAAAAGGGACTAGGAGTTGCCGCCGGGATTTGTTGGTGGGAGTACGTGGCCTGTTTCCCCGTGTCCACGTAGAGTACGTCGCTCGGAGACGACACAAGTAAACACGTGGGATTTCGCCTCGGCCTAAGAGTGGGTGAGCGGGCGCACTTGAATGATTGGCGATAGTTATCCCGTCCGGCAAGGGTTCGTACTGCGTAGAGTAAGCCTCGGAGACGCAATACGGTAACTTGATCGACCTGAAGTAGCGTAGAAAAAACAAACCTCGGAAACGCAACACGAAAACGGCGCAGATGCAAATTAAACCGCGGGGGGATTTTTTCCGGGCCTGAGCGTGGGCGAGATGTCGCGCGTGGGGAATCGGCGGTAGTTCTCCCGCGCTTTTCCACAGTCCCGAAAGCGGTCGTATTGCGCAGAGAAAACCTCGGAAATGCAATACAAAAACTTTACCGACGTGAATTGGCACGAGGGCAGCTTTATCGTCCGCGTTGCGTAGAGAAAAACTCGGAGGCGCAACGCGAAAAACGGGGCCGACACCAATTAAATCGCGGACTTCACTGATTTATTGACAAGGATTTAAATTTCACAAAACTGGGTTGTCTTTATTTTCACTAATAGCTTTCTCCCTAACCATTCGCACTCAAGCTGGCTATTCTGTCTGCTAACTTACTTTGGGGCTCCTTACGATTTTGCCTCCGCGTGTTCCTTCCGCTGTATTTTCCTTTTAGTACGGTAACTTGATCGACCTGAAGTAGCGTAGAAAAAACAAACCTCGGAAACGCAACACGAAAACGGCGCAGATGCAAATTAAACCGCGGGGGGATTTTTTCCGGGCCTGAGCGTGGGCGAGATGTCGCGCGTGGGGAATCGGCGGTAGTTCTCCCGCGCTTTTCCACAGTCCCGAAAGCGGTCGTATTGCGCAGAGAAAACCTCGGAAATGCAATACAAAAACTTTACCGACGTGAATTGGCACGTGGGCAGCTTTATCGTCCGCGTTGCGTAGAGAAAAACTCGGAGGCGCAACGCGAAAAACGGGGCCGACACCAATTAAATCGCGGACTTCACTGATTTATTGACAAGGATTTAAATTTCACAAAACTGGGTTGTCTTTATTTTCACTAATAGCTTTCTCCCTAACCATTCGCACTCAAGCTGGCTATTCTGTCTGCTAACTTACTTTGGGGCTCCTTACGATTTTGCCTCCGCGTGTTCCTTCCGCTGTATTTTCCTTGATGGTTCGTTCAGCTCGGCTGCCGCAAAAGAATGAGAGCGATCTCTGCCGATCGCTGTTCCACGTGGACACGCTTTTTTCCTTTACAGCACTAAGCTTGCCACTTAACAGCACCAAGCTTGTTAAGCTTGCTTAACAGCACGCTCTGCGCTTAACAGCGCGCGGGCTCGTTCACGGGTGATTGCGATAACATATCGATACTATCTGCATTCGCCCCGACTGGCCAGCTGACCGATCTTGTTGATTAACACTGGCCAGCTCGCGCGCGCATATTTGAAAACTAAGATAACTTAGGCTTTACGCTTACATATATATTTGTGAACTTAAACATGCAGTGAGGCCTTCAATGGCTGGAACATAATAATGCCTTCAATGGCTGAGATGCTGGGTTTAAGTAGGGAAAATGAGAGGCGCCTTAAGCGTCCTCACAGCATCCTTTAAATCGATTTTGCTGAACTGCATGCCGTGACGTATTATGTGAAACCGAGCCTCTTTTGTCGATAGCGGCTGGATCTGTAGCGGCGGGTACTGTTCAACATTGATCGGTGCGTTGACTGCTTCCTTAAAATCGCCACATATGCGAATAACACCACCTGATTTTGGTGCAAGCACAATTGGGGATGCGCAATTGCTGAATTTGATCGACTTCCAAATTGCGGCTTGTGTAAGTCTGTCTGCCTCAGCTTTGAATTTGTCCATCTATGCGAATGGATTTTGACGGCTCTTGAAAAACTTTGGTTTAGATTGTTTGATGTCTCATGACCATTATGACCACTCCCCAAGCAATGGTAATGACCAAACTCATGTAATACTCGGGAACACTTGAGTAATTTTGGCTTAATCAACAACGCATATGTAGTGGCATTGATTACGGATGCTGTAGCTCCGGAATACATTTGAAATGATATAACTTTGCTGTGTATTTCAAGATCTATAAGAATTATGTTCTGCTGGCATTTGACTTGACCTGTAACACTGTTTACAGCTTCAATTGTTTCGATTTCGTTTGCTTCAAATTTGCGACTTTTTTCCGTTTGCCATTTACTTTTGTCTTGCTTCGACATGCATACAACAGCTATATGTCCTTTTCTACCGCACTTGTGACATACGGCATCGCGAAACTTGCATTTCTCTCTGGCATGATTGTGGCCACAACCAGAGCATGATTTTAGCGAACTTTTGTTTGATTTGGCATCACTTTCACAACACCAAGGAATGGTTTCTTAGTATAGGTGTGAACTGCGTTTATTGGGTCTTGCCTTTATACTGTTTCTTTGAGGGCTGCCACGGTTTTTGTAGTTGTCTCAGAGGTCTCACAACTTCAAGAGTTGGCTGGGACTTCTGAAGAGTCTGATCTGATCTCGAATCATTTTATTTACATAATTAGAAGAGCAACCGTTGGTATTACAGACGAATTGGCATTGGCGCGATCCCGCGCAAATCGACTACTCACTCTCTGTGTGTTTGCGAATGTTTCATATCCCTCTTAAAAAACTCATAGCGAGCAGCAACAACGTGTCGTTTTGCTGCGAAATGTTCCGTTAGCTTGTCTGTGAATTGTAATGTAATTGTAATGTAATTAAACGTGTTCCAATTGTTGCACCCGAAAAGATTTTTCAATAGTTGTGTTTATGCCACACCACGAAAGAAAATAGGCCTTTTGCTTTATTTCTGCACTAACCGAATACGCGTTAAAATGCTGGGTTAACTGTTCAAGGTAAGACTCCCAGTTTTGATTATCTTTGTCGAATTTGTGGAACAGAGGACACAAAGGTAATTCACCCGTGTGCACACTGGTCGAAATGACCAATTTTTTATAAGATAAAAATTTGTATGGAAAATATATTGAATTAACTTTAATATTCTTATAATATATTGTTTAACTACAAACAATCGATAACTTGAAGTTAAATATTTGCAACCCTGAAGTTTTGCTAGAGCCGCAAAGTTCTATATTGAAAAATCAACTTTGAAAATCTGCGGTGGGAGAAAAAATCATCACAGACCACTTTTTCTTTTTGAGTTTTATGGAAAATTAAATTGTTTTTATACCCGTTACTCGTAGAGTAAAGGGGTGTATTGTATTCGTGCAAAGGATGTAACAGGTAGATGAAACGGACATACAACACAGTCGTCAATAACCCTACCACCAATACCTAAGTTGGCTCCTAGATAAGGGCAATATGCATCCAGAATAAAAACATTTAGGGTGTTCAATTGCGTTGCAAACGTTTGAGAAGTGAAAAAGTGTAAGCAGTTCCAACAATAATTTCCATACAAAATAGTTTTCAAGGCCTACAACACCCCAGCCTATGTATACAAATCTGTTGTACTTGTGTAAAAATAGGGGGTTAATAATGGGTAGGTCTCTAAGCTAAAATACTAAAAATATACTGAAAAGTTGGGTTTTTTTTAATGACAGAAAATTACAAAGCCTTCTTTCCATTCACAGCTCTACATTTTTAAACGAATACTTTAAGCAATACAAAAATTTAAAAGTTGGCTTTCTATTGAAAGTCAATTTCCTGCAACGATTTTTTAAAATATAGGGCGTTCACAATTCTCGTCTGGCAAACTTACAAATTTAACACTTTTGCAACGCAATTGAACACCCTAATTATGTTTTTGAGTGCGAAAGATGACTAGCTCTTCTCCCAGACATTAAATATATGTAGCCTCTCCTGCGCCTAGTTGGCACGATTCAAGGATACCATACCAACCGTTTGGATAAGGGGGCGGCAATTCAATTGCATTTCGAGTTCCTACTTTTCGCAACCGGTTAATCGTTTCACGTTTATAATAAACACGAATGTCATTTTCTGGTTTTCTTAAAAATGAACAGTTGACGTCGTCTAGTTTCTAAAAATGTAGGGAGAAAATTTGGTGTCAATTTTTTTATTTTTGGCCAATGTGTTATTTAATGTGTTATGCAAATTGCGATACAAAATTTGCTTAAAAATTTAAAAAGTAAATTATAGTGCGAGAAAAACTACAAAATGTAATATTAAACTACACAAGCAAATCGTCTGTGTGTCTGTTTAGGCTGGATTGACATTAAATTTTTATCATCAATATAGTGTTTACTTTTTCTTTTTCGCGGTTTAAATGAGTGCGAGAGATACAGGAATAATATTAATTCGCCGAACAATTATTGCTGCTAGTAGCACAGGCGCTCCCTTACAACACTAATATCATTGGTACTATCCGAACGGAGAAAGAAGACCCAATATATTCAAAATTGTACCCATACCCGATGGGTGTGTCCGACTTTGTAAAAACAGAAACACAGGTCATGTTACGAGACGGCATAATCAGACCATCTCGGTCTCCATATAACAACCCAGTTTGGGTTGTAGATAAGAAAGGGACTGATGAACACGGAAATACAAAAAAACGCCTTGTAATAGACTTTAGAAAACTTAATTTAAATACGGTATACGACAAATATCCTATTCCGAATTTAGTTTTTATCCTGGCCAATTTAGGCAAGGCAAAGTACTTTACCACTTTGGATTTGAAGTCTGGTTTTCACCAGATACTACTCGCCGAAAATGACAGGGAAAAAACGGCCTTCTCAGTAGGAAATGCGAAATACGAATTTTGTAGACTTCCCTTTGGATTGAAGAATGCACCCAGCATTTTTCAGAGAGCCATCGACGATGTGCTCAGAGAACAAATAGGGAAATCATGCTATGTCTACGTCGATGACGTAATTATTTTTTCGGAAAATATGCACGAACATGTTTTTTTTTTTTTGTATTCCTTTATTTGGGCTATCTTACAAATAATTAACATTAAATATACGTTGGCTAGGATTGGAAGCTCGGTCGCGCGGGACTGCCGCAAAGCATTGCTTCGCGCGACTTCAGCCGCCTACTCCATCTGCCCGTTCCTCCTTCTCTCCAGACGTCTTAACGTCTTCATGATGATGGCAGCGAATTGTGCCGTTGCGTCCCAAAAGTCCTGGCTGACCAGCATTGTTGGAACCAGTGTGTGGACTTCCACGCTGACTCCCGTTGCGTCTTGGAGTGCCTTTCGTTCGTGGTAGAACCTGTGACACTCGAATAGGACGTGCCGGGCGTCCTCCATGACGCCGCTTCCACACTCTGGGCAGCCGTTTGCCGTGTCGTGCCCGTACTTTTTCAGGTACCCGCGGAAGCATCCGTGTCCGCTGAGTACTTGAGTCAGGTAGAAGTCTACCTCCCCGTGCTTTCGTCCTATCCAGGGTCTGATGTCCGGTATTAGCTCGTGGGTCCAGCGTCCTTTTATGGAGTTGTCCCACCTGCTCTGCCACCTTTCTATGCTCCTGGCTCTGGCTTCGGATTTTGCCTCGGACCTCGCTCCTTGCTCCGCGAGCTCCCCTAGGCCACGGACCTCCTTCGCTTCTCGCACCAGCTCTGGTAGGGGCACTTGGCCGGCAATGACCAGTGCCGCGTCGTCCGAAACCGTCCTAAAGGCGCAGGCAACCCTCAGAGCGCATAGGCGATATGTGGATATGGCTCCGCTCATGTAACTATTCAGCTCTGTGGCGTCTGCCCACACTGCGGCTGCGTATAGCAGCTGGGACGTCACAACACTCGCAAGCAGCTTCCTTCTCCCTTGCTTGGGTCCTCTGGTGTTGAGGAGTATCCTGGACAGGGCTCTGGCAGTCGCGTTCGCCTTCTCGTGTGCGTACTCCAGGTGCTCCTTGAAGCAGAGCCTGGTGTCCAGAATGACCCCCAGGTATCTGATCGCCCGTTGAGAAGTGATCTCGTTTCCGCCGACCGTTATCTTGGCTGTTTCCACCTGTTTCCTGCTTGAGATCAGGACGGCTTCCGTCTTCTGCGCGGCCAAATCCAGACCTGCCACCGCTAGCCACGCCTCGACTTCGCGGATCGCTGTGTTAGCTGCCCTTTCTGCATTGCAAATCTCTTTTGCCACCACTACCAGCGCGACGTCGTCTGCGAAACCAACGATTGTGGTGTTGTCTGGTAGGGACAGGTTTAGCACTCCGTTGTACATGGTGTTCCACAGCAGAGGGCCCAGTACTGATCCTTGCGGGACTCCGGCGGTGATCTCGTGGGACCTGGTGCCTTCAGAGGTGTCCAGAAGGAGGACCCTGCTGTCGAAGTAGCTGCGAACTATGTTCAGCAGATATTCAGGAACATGGAACGCTTTCAGTGCCTCCAGCGTCCGCCCCCAGTCCGCCGAGTTGAAGGCGTTACGGATATCCAGCGTTACCACTAGGCAGTACTTCTTCGTGCCACCTTTCCACCTGGCGCCCTCAATGGCTTTCTCGGCAAGGCTTTTCACTTTTGTGATCGCGTCCAGGGTCGACCTCTTCTTCCTGAAGCCAAACTGGCTCGGGGACAGTCCGCCTGCGTGCTCGATTGCAGCCTCCAACCTGGTGACGATTACCTTCTCGAAGACCTTTCCTATCGTATCCAATAGGCAAATCGGCCTGAAGGAGGAGGGATCCCCTGCTGGTTTGCCGGGCTTGGCGAGGAGCAAAAGTTTTTGCTGCTTCCAGCGCGCGGGGAAGGTACCTTCGGTCAGGCATTGGTTGAAGAGCGCTGCCATCTTCTCGGGGTGCAGGTGTAGCAGGAGCTTGGTTGCTCCGCTAGGGACCATGTCTGGGCCGGGTGCCTTTTTACTAGCCAGCTTCCTTCCCACTTCAACGACTTCCTGCTCAGTGACAGGACAGATGTCGGTTTCGCCGGGCGCCGTCGTCCTTGGGACTGATATAGGTTGCCCCCTTGGAAACAGGACTCGCACTATGCCTTCCAGGGCTTCCGGATCTGTAGGTGCATTGTGGCCAGCGTTCACTCGTTTCACCACCATTCTGTACGCTCCGCCCCACGGATCCTTTTCGGCTTCGTCGCACAGCTTGAGGAAGCACTCTCTCTTGCTCGCTCTTATAGCCTTTTTGAGGGCCTTCCTGGCGGTCGTGAACCTGTCGTTGCAGGCGTCGAGGCTCGAGGAGTGGCGGGCTCTTTGGACTTGCCTTCTTAGTCGAAGGCAGCTAGCGCGTAAAATGGCTATTTCCTCGTTCCACCAGAAAACGGGTTGGTGGTGTTTCCGATACTTTTTCCGCCGCTGCATACTTATATCGCAGGCTCTCTCTGTGTCGGCTGCCAGCTTGTTCGCTGCGTCGTTGGCGCAATCCATCCCGGTTAGGTTCAGGTCCTCCAGCGCTGCAGCAAAGGCTGGGACACTGAGGGTGTCCTGGCGGTAGGCTTTCCTTGCTAAAGGTGGCGTCGACCTGTGCGCGGATCCCGCTCTGATAGAGACCTGGATAGCTTCGTGGTCGCTTCCCGTGTCGATGTCGCTGATCCTCCAGCGTGCCTGGCGCGCGAGGGAGCTGCTCGCGTACGTGAGGTCGATTATCGATCCCGCTCCGGCTCGGTTAAATGTTTGCTGTGTACCCTCGTTCAGCAAAGTTATGTCGAGCGCGGCAAAGGCCTCCAGTACCGTGCGTCCTCTGGCTTTTGTCGTTGGTGAGCCCCAATCCTGGGCCCAGGCGTTGAAGTCGCCGCCGACCACTACGTTGCTGCGACCTCGAATGTCGCTGCTAAGCACGTCCATGGTTTTTGTAAATTTATCGAGGGTTAGGCTTGGGGCCAGGTAGCAGCTGTATACCCAGACCCCGTCTATCAGCCCACGCACGAACCCTTTTGCAGCCCAGACTTCGCTGAGTCGGGTTGCTTCCAAGCCGCACAACCAGATAGCGGCTTTGCCTGTGCGGTCTACGATCCACTCCCTGCTGGTTCCTGTCCTGTATGGCTCGCTTAGAATCGCCACCTCTGCCCCTACTTCGCGCACGGTCTGCGTCAGCAAGTCCTGCGCTGTCCTGCAGTGATTCAGGTTGAGTTGAATCAGTTGCATGACGCTTTTGAGGGGGCTGCACCACTGGTCCTCGACGGGCAATTCTTTGTTCCAGCCTGGTGACTCGTTTCCTTCTTACCAGCCGCCGCGCAGACGAAACACGCCGACTTGTTGGAGCACTGGGCAGCCTTGTGGCCCTGCTCTCCGCATTTGAAGCAGCATCCGCTTCGGTCAATCCTGCTTACGCATTTGCTAGCGATGTGCCCAGTCTCCAGACATTTGTAGCACCGCGGGAGGCCTCCCCGCTCTTTGACCCTGCAAATAGTCCAGCCGATTCGGACCACGCCCCCTTTGGTTACCACCTTCCCAAGGGTGAGTGGTAAACTGATTACAGCAATCTGGGACTCCGAGTATCCGGGGCGAATGCTCCGAACTTTGACCTTGCCCTCGTCGAAGTCGTATTGCTTTGCCAGAGCCGCGGCAATGTCCGACTTTTTGGTCAAGGCGTCCAGGTCTCGGATTTCGAGGAACACCACTTTTGACTCCTCGGACGATGATCGGACATCCGCCTCTCCCCCGAGCACCTGCGCGATGCTATCCTTCATGGACTCGGCGCTCGTGGTGCTTCCTTGGCCACCTCCAGCAGCAGGTTTCCGTTGTTTGTACGGCGTACCTTGCTGACGCAGCTCCCCAGGCCTGAGAGCTTGTCGTCGTCCCTTCTGGTAACCATGGCCAGGATCTCGCTGTATGATTTCCCCTTCGCTGTGACGATAACCGCATCCGGGCGAGTGCGCGTCGGCTTCTGTCTTGGCCTCGCGACGGTCCTCCAGGGATTTACCGCTCTTTCCAGGCCCTCCCTGGGCGCTCCGTTGCTCGTCGACGGCGCCTCCAGCATTGGTTGCTGGGAGCGAAGCTGCTGCTGCTCTTGTGGGCCTCTTCCGGCGGGATTTTTCCCCTTCTTCGCCTTCGCGAGCGGTGCTGGGTTCCTTCCAGCACGCGAGTCCCCGTTGACTGGTGCGGGCTTCGGCTCCGCGGGATCGGTTTGGGTACCGATGGCCTTGTTCCACACCTTCTGGGTTTGCTGCTCCTTGTCGGCTGTATTCTGCCCGTCCTCGATGCCTTGCAGGCATTTCCGGCAGACAGCGACTCCCTCAGGCTCCTGCTCCTTCTCCCCGCTGGTAGTGTTTAGCCCCTCTGAAATGGTCGTCTGGAGATCCTTCAGTTTCGCCAGTTTCGACTTCATGGCTACCGTTATGTGACGGACCTGTTTGTCGTTCACATCGCTGAGGACTTCATCTAGGATCTTGCCCAGTTCCGTGATGATGTGTAGGCAGTTTGGCTCCTGGGCTGCCCTACACCTCTTCGGCGGCGTTTTCCGCTGCACGCTGCTTGGACTCGTGTCGTCCCACGACCTTTTCGGCGTTTGGGTATCCGTGTCCTTGTCCGGATGGGATGCCGCCCCCGCTAAAAGGATCGGAGATCTCAGGATCCTGCTACTTTTCCTGAAGGCCGGGGGGCCTACAGTCTCACGAACATGTGAAACACATAGCATGGGTATTGGACAAACTATATGAGGCCAATATGAGGGTTGCGCGTGAGAAATCTAATTTTTTTAAAGAAAGCGTAGAGTAATTAGGTTTCGTAGTTTCACGAGGAGGAATAAGAACATGCCCAAACAAAGTAGATGCAATTCGTAACTACGAGCAACCAACCACACAATTTAATGTCAGATCATTCCTTGGATTGGCAAGTTACTATATGTGCTTTATTAAAGACTTCGCGTCTATTGCAAAACCTATAAGTGACATTCTAAAAGGTGATAACGGCAAAGTGGGTGCTGGACAATCGAAGAAAATACCAGTTAACTTTGATCAAAATCAGCGCCAGGCATTCGAGAAGCTTAAGAATGTTAAGGCGTCAGAAAATGTAATGTTATTATACCCAAATTACAAAAGAGCGTTCGACTTAACGACAGATGCTTCGTCTTTCGGTTTGGGAGCAGTTCTATCACAGGACGGAAAACCTATAATAATGATAATAATGATATAATGATATCACGAACTTTAAAGGACAGGGAACTAAACTTGCAACGAATGAAAGAGAGTTGCTAGTAATTGTATGGGCCCTAAAGAGCCTTAGGAACTACCTATATGGAGTCAAAAATTTGAACATTTATACTGACTATCAACCACTTACTTTCGCCGTCTCAGATCGCAATCCAAACGCCAAAATTAAGCGGTGGAAAGCTTTAATTGACGAGCACAATGCCCAAATTTTTTCAAGCCAGGAAAGGAGAATTACGTCGCTGACGTGCTGTCCCGAAAGCACATCCACTCACTGGAAGAGGATGCACAGTCAGATATTGCCACAATACATAGCGAGTTGTCACTCACCTACACTATCGAAAAAACAGACAAGCCGGTCAACTGCTTTCGGAACCAAATAATACGGTGATTATGTTCGGTGAAAAGACTCGACATCTCTTGTATTTCTTGGATAGAGAAACACTTATACAAAGAGTATGCGATGTGGTCAAGAAAGACGTAGTCAACGCAATTTTATGCGAACTTCCAGTACTGGCATTTATCCAACATAAATTAGTAGAATCATTTCCGACAACCATATTCCGTTACACGAACCGCATGGTGACTGACATCTTTGACAAAAACGAACAAAAAGAAATTACGGTGTCAGAACATAACAGGGCTCATAGAGCCGCCCAGGAAAACGTTAAACAGATTATGCAAGTCTATTTTTTTTTCCCAAAATGACTCATATGGCGAATGAGGTCGTCGCTAATTGTAAAACCTGTCAGAAGGCAAAAATATGACCGACATCCTTAAAAACAGATTCTCGGAGAGACACCGATTCCCTCATATACAGGAGAATTATTACATATTGACATATTTTCTACAGATAAAAAATACTTTCTTAGTTGTGTAGACAAGTTATCAAAATTTTCAATTGTCCAACCAATCGCTTCCAGAACTATTGCAGACGTACAAACCGCGATTTTACAGCTTATTAATTTCCACCGACGAAGAAAAACAAAATATATTGCGACAATGAGCCGTCAATAAAATCCGAAACAATTAAGACCCTTCTAAGTAACCAGTTTAACATACAAATCGTTAATGCACCGCCACATCAGAGTACGTCAAACGGACAAGTGGAAAGATTCCACAGTACACTGGCAGAAATTGCGCGTTGCTTAAAAATCGAAAGAGGTATTAAAGACACGGTTGAATTAATACTTCTCGCGACTATAGAGTACAACAAAAGCATTCATTTAGTAACGAATAAGAGACCCATCGACGTAATACACTCGTCAACCATAGAGCTTAACACAGAAATTAGGGATAAAGTTTTAAATGCACAAAATAGTCAACTAGAAAGATTAAATAAAATAAGACAGGATAGAAACTTTCAGGTAGAAGACAGAGTCCTTGTAAAATCTAATAAGCGATTGGGGAATAAACTTTCAGATTTGAATTCTGAAGAAATTGTAGAAGCAGACTTGGGGACCACAGTCTTAATAAAAGGGAGGGTAGGTCCATAAGGATAATTTGAGGTAAACTAAATAAATCTTATTTTCTTTTTTTTTCTCCAACGCACTAGGTTTTGGATAATATTACTTCTCGCCGTATCCATAACAGCTAAAATTACCGACTACACGACGTCAATGCACATACCGATTATAGACGGAGATGTAACTATTTGGAAAGAATTCCAGTATCTTAAGTAATCTTAAGTAACTTAACCCTGTTTTCGGAAATAGTAACGGAAACAGGAAAATGAGAAATCATTTTCCCCAGTCTCATATGAGACAAATATTAGATTCAGACTTAAGACACATTAGGACTCTTATAGGTACAGTAAACATTCACCATAGACATGCAAGAAGCATCAATATATTAGGTACCGCTTTAAAAATTGTAGCCGGCACTCCGGATTTTGATGACTTCGAGAACGTAAAATTTACACAGAAAGAGCTTACAAGAGCAAATTAATAGCCTAACAAACGCAGTAAACATTTTGGTAAAAAATGCAAAAACAAAACAAATAAATACAGAAAATTTATATGAAAATTTACTATCAAGAAATAGAATAATTATTTCTGAGCTCGAAGCTTTGATGCTGTCAGTTACACTTGCGAAAATTGGAATAATTAACCCCGCGATTTTAGACTCAAACGATTTACAAAACTTAGTCAATGAACATTCCACAAATATTACTGTTACTGACCTAATGGAAGTCGCTCAAATTAAAGTTTTATTAGATAATAACTTTTTACACTTTATATTAAAATCTCCTAAGCCATACATAGCATGTAAAAAAATTATCTTGCACCCTGTTGAACACAACGGCACTATACTTAATTTTGCCGAAGGCGATATTATAGCTGACTGCGGTAACAAAATCATGCCGATTGGAAACTGCACCTCTGCCCTTACAACAACATTCTGCAGAGAATTGCCCTACACAACGTGCGCACAACAACTGCACTCAGGGGGCAACGCACACTGCTCGACTCGCACGAGCCACCTCGAGCCGTTAACAATCATCGATGACGGCGTTATTATTCTCAACGACGGAACGGGAACATTTCTCTTTAAATTCGACGAAGAAGCCAAAGTAAACAACACCATATATCGCAACCTAAAGAGCTACGTAAAGAAATACCCAGCGCCAGCTGCATCAACGCTCATTAACATTACGGGTCATCAAGAATTATTGAGCTTACCATACCTGCAAAAACTAAATATGGAAAACTTGCGATACATTGGTGAAATGGAAAAGGGACTGGTAAAACGGCCTATAGTATCTGGACTGGCCGCGATCGCTTTTTTGGCCATCTGCTTTACTATCTCCAAGCTCTATCAGAGACGCCAGCGGGTCCGTCGCCAGCATGATCTTCAAGTTATTATCGACGGTTTCAAAAAGTCCGAGGACGTCCTTCATCTAAGCAAGGGAGGAGTTAGTCACCCAGCAAGAGAAAAGTTGCCAGGCTGATCCCGCATAACCGGATGGGAATAATGCAAGGCCAGCGTCACCTGCGGATATTGCACAGCGACGCGTCGCGACGGTGCTATGGTCAGCATATTCAGCGGGCAATGCACTGCAACGCAAGCAGCGGCTGCCCAACTCCATGCACGAGGCACCGGGTCAGTAGTTTCAGAGCATAGGGCTAGCTTACATTTTAAGAATTTATGTACTTAGTAGAATTTTGGAAATAAATCGTGACGGACATCGCCTCGCGAAACCAAAGTCTTCTCATTTTAATATACATATAAGCAAATCAAAACATATCCAAATATACATGTATGTACATTGTACAATGTACACCTGTGTTATTTTCCGATTCCACATTTGATTAAAAATTATTAATTTTAAACCCGTCAAATTTTGCATTGCTTGAAAGGAAAGGAATAATTTTACTTGTATTTAAGTACATTATCGTCTTTCAACCCAGCAAGCAATTTGAGCGTTTTCTGACTGTTTTCTGATACTTTTTTCTGAGCATTTACAGTCATAAAGTGTGCAAAAAAGAGTCCGGAAAGAGTGTTTTTTCCTTTGAAAACGGTCGCACTTTAAGAGGAAGATTTCTGAGTCCGATCTGACTCTTTTCTGACACAGATATAAGTGCTTTCACCCTCCGATAGAAGCATGGAAAACCCTCAGAAAAGGCACATAAATGTACCCTTTTTAGGCACTTAAATCTTTACAAAAAAGGCTCTTTTCAGACTCTTTTTCGTTTGAAAAAATTGAAAAAAATATAAATTTTTACACATTTTAAATTAATATTTATTTCACTCAAAAATTACCAAAATACTTAGGAATAAAAATTAAAAAAATACATATTTTCAGAATGATAAAATAAGATTAAATGAAATTCTTACATTTAAATTATTAAATATAAGAAACTTAAACATTATTTCTTAAATTTGAACACTTTTTTATATTTTGTTTAATTTTTTTTCGGTTTTCTTATAATACTTAATCCTATCATTGGCAGTTTGGAACCATTTGCTGCATACTAAGGAGAATTGCTTCTCGTCGACAGCAAATTTTTGATTAACAGCACCTAAAAAAGAGTTATAAAATAAAGAATTAAAAAAAAATATTAAAATTGATTAAAGTCAATATTTTTTTACTCACCGAACACGTCCGACTTCCACTTGCGTATTGCACTAACTAAGTAAATTTCTGCATTTGAAATCATCTTCCTTATCGCAGGAATCTACATTCCGCTATTTTAATCGCGATTTTTACTTTGATTTTACTTACCATCGTTCAGAATATGCTCAGACATAATAGCTTTTTATGAGCCTATGCTAAGAGAGCACCAAATGTCCTCCGAAAACGCTCTTAATTATGTGCAGACTCAGAAAACACTCTGAAACGAGGCTCTTTTCAGACACACAATTAAGAGCGCTCCTAACTTTGCTTGCTGGGAAGTAGAAACATAAACCCACATTGTGTGTATGTATTGTATTGTACATGTATTGTACAAATCAAAACATCCCTTCAGTTCTGGAGTGGTGGGTAGTGTTGGGTTGTTCATGAGTGAGTGAACAAAAAAGAGTCGCTCACCTCAGTGAGTGAGTGAACAAGTTCACAACTATTGATCACTGCTCACTCACTTGTTCAGTTGCTCACTTACTCACTTGCTCACTCACATGTTCAGTTGCTCACTTGCTGACTCGCTCACACTTGTTCAGTTGTTTACTTGCTCACTAACTCCGTTCAGTTCAGTTCTATTCTCATTTATAAGTCCACAAGTTCGTAGCACGATCATGATTTTTTTCTAGTGACACTAACCTAAATTTTGACTAACTAACTGTATTTATTTAAAAAAGTAAAAATTTAGTAAGCAACTGAAAAATTTACAATTTGCAAATTTGAACAAGTGAGGAACTGAACATGTGAGCAACTAAACAAGTGAGTTACTCACTGAACAACTGAGTTACTCACTGAACAACTGAGTTACTCACTGAACAACTGAGTTACTCACTGAACAACTGAGTTCCTCACTGAACAAGTGAGTGAGCCAAGTTAGTGAGTTGATTCATTCACTTAAAAGTGAGCAACTGATCTTGTTCACTAAGGTGAACACTGTTTACCCAACACCACTGGTGGGTGACACATGACAAATTCATTAGGCCAAACGAACGGCCGCTGCCGACGTCAGCAGAGAAGTCGGCGCAGCGTAGAAGACTGCGGACGAAATCTATCGTGCACGAAAGAGAAGCCGATATTCATATATTGCTCTCTCTTTTTCGGTCTTAATATCTGCCTGCACTCGGCGGTAGCAGAGACAAATTTCGGCCGGTCCGTCATACTCTTTTGCGCTTAACCGTTATGTTCAGCTAGCGACCAAAATTTGGCTGGAATAATTTTCGTGAAGCAGCGTCATGTGTATGCCCTTACATTTTAGGAGCATTATTGTATTTCGAATTAAACAAATTAATTTCCTGTTATAAACTTAAATTGTTTATTCATAAAATTTGAGTTTATTTAAACAATACATTTACCTAATTTAATTTTTTATTTAACTTGATTTTATATGTTAATTTTTTAGTTTAGTTAAAAAAAATGGACCATTAATATTTATTTAAATATTATAACACTAACAGTTTTAAGAAATTGCGTTTTTACTGAACAAATACAAATTATTTAGTCGGAAATATACCGCTTTAGAAAGGGTATAGGAGCATTGGCACGCGCCAACAGCGAAGATGAAAGAAATCGGGTAAAGGGGTAAGAAGAAGACTTGGTGCATCGCATTATTTTCAAAGGTTTTCTGAGAGAAGGAGTGTTTTGCGTGGTTAATTAAATATTTTGTGACAAGTGATATATATGTACATAAATTAAAGTCTGGTAAGTGCTACCTTAAATGTAAGATATTGTGATAGACTTAACTTTAACTTGCACCAATTTTGAAAGTGATTTGTATTTTGACAAAAAATATTAAATACAAATGGTAATATTTTTTTTTAAATTTTTTCAGGTGCGTTGACCCACCATTTCGAAGACCCTGACAAGTACCTTAGAAAGGCCTTGCTTAATATGAAAAATAAATTAATAAAACAAAAATCTAGAAATAATAATTTCAATAATTTAAATAAGAAATATAAATGAATAATTGAAATAAATAAATTGGGTAATACCACTAGTTTACAAAATAATATTCTTGGTGTGCTCCCCAGCAATTGATGGCAAATTCTGTTAGTGTTGGACCCCTAGATCGCGAAAATAGCATTAATTTTTTTTTCGATGGCACAGTTTTTTTTTAAAGATTTTTTAAAGTTCGAAATGTTAAATTTCGGACTTTTTTCGAACTTCTTCTTATATCTCGGCAGATATCCACCCGATTGGGCCAGTTTTAGTTTTATTTTAAAGTTAATAGATCAAAGCTCAACTTTGCCATACAGATCAATATGATTGGATAAGTAATGGCAGCGTAGAAACTTGACAAAGATGAAAAATGTGTTTTTTGGTCGACTGTAAGTCGGCTGTATATATCGTAAAAACTCGAAATAAATCCGTTGAAAAATCATAATGGGTACAAACTTAAAGTTTACATCCTACCGAATAAAACATGCCGGATATGGCCCAAATCCAAGGAAAACTGGATTTATGGTGGATTTTTAAAGTTCGGATTTTTCCACTTTTTTCGATTGACAAAGTCCAAATTTAAGATTTATCATAGGCGGCGACATGTAAACAAAAATGAGTGGTGATGGCAGCCGGGTCAAAAAATAGCTAAATCAGATATTTAAAAGCTAGAAATTTATAAAAATGAATTTAACTTTTAAAAATTCTTTAAAAAATATTAAAATTCTTGCGTTATGACTGAGAGTATTTTTAATAAGTAATATCCATCTGGACAATTCATTCTTAAAAAGTAGCTAACCTTAACTTTACAAAAGCATGCTCTTTTTAATAAGTACTGCCTTATCAAAAACGAAAAAAAGAGTACGTATTAGAGAAAAAAATAAGAAAATAATGAACAAGATAAAAGAATACACTTGTTTAAATGGTCCAAACACTTTTTGCAATGTGTGTGGTAAATTTATTATGAATAATAAATTTCGACCCTTTGATAGTGAGGTGATAAATCGATATTTCCTCTACTTTCGCATTAAACCAAATCTTGAAGAGGCTTGGACACCGAGGAGAATTTGTGATTCTTGCCGAAACTGAAACATACCTTTTGCCTTCGCTCCATTTAAGTAGTGTCAAGTATACTCTAGTTTACGGTCCTCACCCCCAAAATTCGCGATAAAATTATCCTCGACGGACCGCGAATTCTTAAGAATTTACATGCAATAAAATAAGCGCGGACTGCCATGGTTCTCTTGTAATCGAATTTCAAAGATACGTGTTTTGCTATAAAAATAAAGTAGCCTTTTCTATGACTTTTTGCTATAAAAAACAAAGTAGCCTTTTCAACGACTTGCTATAAAAACTTATTGACTTTTAAATGATTTTCTAATTTTCACAACGCAACTACAAAATGTCTGTGTGCGAGTTGTGCAACGTTACTTTCGGCAGTTTCTTAAGTATGGACAAGGAAGATATTTTTCTTTTTCTACAAAATCACGGAGTCTTTTTGAAAGAAAGGACCTGTCCAACCAGCTTCCAACTGGCTAGCCTTGTTTTTAAGGATGGTGAGAGACCAATGTGGGAATGGATTATGAAGGCTACCTGGCTCGTTTCTCCTTTCAGAAAAAACATAAAGACCACACCACTTTAATTCACGGCATCTTTACAGCGATGGCCGATTTATACAATCCAAAGATCAAACAAGAGAAAAAGCTATAGTCGGGTTGGTGTCCCGACTATCTAATACCCGTCACTCGGCTAAAGGGAGTGCGAGGGAGATGGATATATAAACTTTGATGAGCCATAACTTTTTAACGAATGGTTCGATTTAAAAAATTTCTTCTACATTTCGATAGGTATTGATAAGCACAACAAAACTGCATTTTTACTTTTCCGAAATATTAAAATTTTTTAATTATTTAGGATCCAGCAGATGCAGACGTTGAAGGAAATTAGTCCAATTATTTGATTCCCGAAATGATATGGAGGTGCGGAATAATGTTAATGATTAAATAAAAAAAAAATTAGATTGTGTAACGCGAATTCTTAAAAAATGCTGTCCATCGAGGATATTTAATTCACGGCTGTGGGGTCTGGCCTGCTATAAAAAAAATTTTCACATTTTGCTCGAATTTTTAATTTAATTTTAATTTATTTATTTAATTTATTTATTTAATATCCCAGCGCTACAAGTGCACACTTATAATTATCGCGCTAGTCACATTATTTTTTTGAACACCTATTATTTTGACAAGGGATGAAAAGCCCTTATGTTTTTTATAGCAAACCCCTCAAAGTCATAGAAAAGGCTACTTTATTTTTATAGCAAAACACGTATCTTTGAAATTCGATTATTTTATTGCATGTAAATTCTTAAGAATTCGCGGTCCGTCGAGGATAATTTTATCGCGAATTTTGGGGGTGAAAACTAGAGTATTACCATAATGTCATTTGAACATCTTGAACAAATGTCTCTATGGAATGTCACGAGAGCGTCACGAGTGCCAAATGACAAGTCACGAGTGATTCACTCTGTGATTCACGAGTGAAAACTGATTTCTGGAACTGAAGGGATATCCAAATATGCTCATGTACATACGTATTTGGTCAAATGTTCCAATCTTAAGAATAAAAATTAACTTGGAATCATTTTGGCTTTGCTTATAGAATTTTGTAGTAATTTTCTTCCATGGCGGAAATTAAATAGGGGTCTCTCGCGCTCTCTCGGCAGGCTCCCACAAAATGCAACGCAATAACTTAGAAAATCTAAATAAATTCGTTAAAAATACTTTAAAAAATGCCAAAAATTTGAAAAATAAAACAAATTCGGCAAAATCCAAATTTCGAAATTCCAACCACTTTATAAGTTAAGCATTAAATACATATAATTCTTTGGCACAAAATATGGATGTTGGCGCTTTTTGGGGCCACTGGGGTGACATGTCGCCCCCAATGGAATGCAGTGCAAAAATTTGTCTGCTCTAGCTCTTACGGTTTGGGCTGTGGTCTTATTCCCTTAAAAATTGGTGTTTCATTTTATAATCTTTAGAGATTAGGTAAGTTATAAATAATATTTGTGTTTCTAAGAACAGTAACAAATTAAATCATTATCTAAACCGTAAACCTAGTAGGCAAAGCAACATCTTTGCTGTACTGCTTGGCAATTTTTAAAAAATAAATAACACTGGACAACAAAATGGACTATATTAAAAGCAGCTGGGCATTAAATTGTGTTAATATAGACGTATATAAGCATATCTGCATACTTAGTTTTTGAGTTAAACGGGTGGTATTTGTTAAAACGCGGTTTGAAAAAAATAGCAACATTTAATGTTTTGATTTAAGATATCTTTGAGGGTCTAAACTCAATTGTATTAAAACTTATGCCAAAAAATAGCTTATATGCCCTTCTAAATAATTGCATTTAAGGTTCCACCATCATTTGAGTCAATCAAAGCCTATGCGCCATTTAAGTAATTTGTCCACCTCTATTCACAATCAATTTGATGCCGTGAACAGGCCTAAAAAAATATTGTGCAGGCATATAAATGCGTCTTTACCCGAATATTTGAAATAAATATCAGCCTTGTACGTCGAAGGATGGAATTGACGTTCGTGAGTTATAGCGTCGCAATCATGGAGCAAAATAAAGAGAAAATACGGCATATTTTACAGTACTACTACGATAAAGGCAAAAATGCATCTCAAGCCGCCAATAAAATTTGTGCAGTTTATGGACACGATAGTTTCCATTTCCACCGCACAACGATGGTTTCAACGTTTTTGTTCTGGTGCAGAGGTGGTCAAAGAAGGAAGGCCTGTCGTAGAAAATTGCGATTCAACCTGCATAGTAGTAGCCGTAGCATCGGTCAAGAGCTTGGCTTAAGTCATCAAGCCGTTATAAACCATTTGAAGAAGATTTTAGTCACATCGATGCAAAAAAAGAAAAAAATAATATAATAAAACTACCGTTGGACTTTTTTGACAACCTAATATTACAAATGTAAGAAAACTAACACATTTGTTAAAATTGTAAAAATATAATTAAAACTAACCAGTTAAATAAATAACTCATTTACACTTTATGCTTAGGATTTGTTTATACATTTGGGAAATAAATAACGTAGCCCGATTAAATTCAGAGATTTGCGTAGAATAGGTTTAAAAAAAAACAAGGGAAATTTCAAATTTACAACAACAAAATACATGAAACGAAAAATGATAGACCTGCCATAGGTAGACCTATGTATTTATTTTTTGTAGCAAACGTGGCAAACTTCATGTTGCTCAACATTGTAAAGGTTGCTTAGCAACACGATATTTTTTGGTATTTTTGGTATTTTTTGTTGATTAGGAAAAAAACCCTTATTTATAAAAACTTATTCGCTTAAGCTTTATAAAAACGTAATCATCAGCGATTTTGCAGTGGATCAGATCGGAAAACATTTTTTTTTTGGGCTTATAACTTGAAGTATTACTAATCCTCCAAAGAACATCATTCACCTAACATAATTAAATACACTGTGCAACATTTTTAATGTTTGGAAATGTAACTGCATTTTGGATTTCAAAACCTGAAAGTACTCATCAATACGAGTTAATCCACATACGGCGTTCTTCTGGCTTAGCTCGTGTTTGGATATTATAGCGATTTAAAAATTTCAATTAAAAATTGGCTATATCTCAACAGTCGAACAAATTTTATCTGTATGTATTCAGGACTATTATAGGTATTAACCTAAGGAATAAAAATGCTGAACAACGTTTATAGAAAAAGTGCAGCTATCGTGAGAAAGGCTTCAAAATGTCGGGAAAAATACCAGATTGTATTTATTGTATTTAAATACCAAATGCTATGTTTTATGTACGTTTTTGTGTCTACAGTTTTATATTCACAGTTTTAAGCAGTTTTAACCATTGTTGAACCTTTCAATGTCTTTATCTAAAATAATGTTAAGGACGCGTACCTGAAACTTGAAGACATATAGCATTTATAGATAAATTTTTACACCAAATCTTTAAATCGCTGTAATATCCAAACGCGAGCTAAGCCAGAAGAACGCCGTATGTGGTTTAACTCGTATTGATGAGTACTTTCAGGTTTTGAAAACCAAACTGCGGTTACATTTTTCGTGTTGCACTGTGATATAGACACTAATGTTGGCACCTCATTTAATGTTGTACATATAAGAAAAATCGGTACTTAAAAAAAAAATTAATGTCCGGACCAGGGTTTGAACCCTCTTCTCCATAGATCTTGAGCGAGCATACTAACAGCTGAGCTAAGAATGTTGTCTAGTTTACGACAATTTTTTATGACATTAGGTATTTCAAGTTCAGAATTCTGCCAGAGTACTACCTTCTTAGCTTCTGGGGTGCTCATAACCCAACCATTTGCCACATTTCACGCCATTTGCCATAATTGCCAGGACTGCTGAATACCCTACGATGAGATTCACGATTTCTTAAGAGCGCGATCTAGAAATAACCCCTGTTTATAGGACAACCGAGAATTCATGCTTTTGTTCACTCTCAGTTGATATGGATGACGGACCTTTAAAAAAGATGATCATTATACCCGTTACTCGGTTTTTAAGAACGAATGTTCTTAATTTGAGTGCAATGTTCTTGGTTTTTATACCCGTTACTCGTAGAGTAAAAGGGTATATTGTATTCGTGCAAAAGTATGTAACAGCTAGAAGGAAGCGTTTCCGACCCCATAAAGTATATATATTCTTGATCAGGATCACTAGCCGAGTCGATCTAGCCATGTCCGTCTGTCCGTCTGTCTGTCTGTATGAACGCTGTGATCTCGGAAACTACAAAAGCTAGAAAGTTGGGATTACCAACACATATTCTTGGGCTTCCTACGCAGCGCAAGTTTATTTCAGCGGGGCGCCACGCCCCCTCTAACGCCCACAATCACCCATAATCGCCCACAAACTATACTAAAATGTGTCTGGCGCCCACATTTTTAAAGATTTTGGATAAGTATAAATGCAATGTTGTGTTTAGTTATACCTGTTGTGTTTAGTTATACCTATCGAAATGTAGAAGAAATTTTTTAAATCGGACCATTCGTTTAAAAGTTAGGCCTGATCAAAGGTTATATATCCATCTCCCTCGCACTTCCTTTAGCCGAGTGACGGGTATTAGATAGTCGGGACACCAACCCGACTATAGCGTACTCTCTTGTTTTTAACCTTTAATACCTCTGAGTAGAGAAATAGCCTATGAAGGTCTTTTAATTTTTAGAGATCTGGCAACGTTGATAATATGTAACAAAGTTACCAGAGCTGGGCACCACCAATTCACGCTTAGAGGCTGAAATCATAGTCAACTTTCGCGTGTTGCCGAATTCACGAAATGGCGTTTATACACACCCGAATCGACTGAAAGCGAGAAATGATTGCGTGAATTCGGCATCGTATAAACACAGTAATAAGCATATAACTTTTTTGAATTAAGAACCATCTTAAAGCTTTAAGTCAAATATAAAACATGGGGAACGCAATAGTCGAGAGCCTCGACTTTTATATACCCGTTACAAAGGTAACTGATATTAAAACAATAACTCTCAGAGACAGTAAGTGGCACCACCAGTCATCTAGCGGAAGGCATGGCAGAAATGTGGGTGTATGTGGGCGTAGAGTGGGCGTGACAAACTTTTTTTTAATCATTCGGTAGGTATTGACGATAAAAATAGATTTAAGCTTACATTTTTATTTTAGAACCAAAGCTGTTGGCGCCACAGTTATTAGCGATTTGTGGGACATTGAGCAAATAAACTTGACCTGCGTAGGGACTCCTAGAACCTACATGCTTAATTTCAATTTTCTAGCTTTTATATTGTAGTTTCCGAGATTTCAGCGTTCATAGAGACTGACAGATGGACATGACTAGATTGACTCGGCTAGTGATCGTGATCAAGAATATTTATACTTTATAGAGTCGGAAAATCTTCTACCTGTACTTTTTCACGAATACAATATACCCTTTTACTCTACAAGTAACCGGTATAATTACATTGCCCATAGTCGTAAATATGTCTATATTTTTCAAGATTGCCTTTCTTCTCACAATAAATGTGCATACTTGCATTTATTTATATATGTATATATATTATTATATATGGGTCATTCTTTGGAGAACCGGTCCCATTAATCTGAATATTGGTTCCATGGTTTTCCTAATTTTGTATATGATAGTGCACGTTAAGGACAAAACCTTTAAAACGCTGCAGGATTCAACCAAGTGTTTTAAAATAAAAAATTTAAAAAAGACCACATAAATACATTTTAAAGATATTAGGTAGGTGTATTAATTGATACATTTTAAATGGTGATGCCCATATATTACGCAATAAGAGATTAAAGAAATGGGAAAATACGATAGAGCAACCAAAAGTTAAACATTTTTATATGAATTTTTCAGAAGAAAACACTTTTTGAGCTGGTTGGTACTGATACCTTTTTCAAATATAGCTGTCCCAAAATTTCCTGCAGATGGAACAACCAAATATTAATAAAAAAGTAAAAAAAACGTTGTTTCTTAAATTAAATTTTAACAAAAGAAATGACAAGAAAAATTGTTTTTCCAAAGTTTTGGTTATTATAATTTTGTTGGTTTAATTTTAATTATTTTATACATGCATTTTTTTTTATTAAATATTAAAAATAAAAGTCAATTTTAAAAAGTTATTTTTCTTTAGCCCTGTGTTCTGTTTTAAGTGTGCATTTTTCAAAAGAATAACCCATTCTTATATATATATATATATATATATATATATATATTATTGTTATTGTTCTATAGCTATACATATATATATAGCACATGCGTGCTCACGTATATAAATCCATACGTATCCGTATTTGGATATACTAGTTTGGATATAAAGTTCTGCGTTAAATTGTATTTGAGAAATTTGGAAATAAATAACAGCTGATTTTTGTCTGAAATACAAATAAAACAAATGCTGAAAATGATTATATCCATATCTTATTTTATACTTATTATTGGAATTACCATTGTAACGATTTCATACGCAACACTATTTTTAAAGTGTAAAAAAAAGGCGTTTGTATCAAAAGAACTTTTTTATCAAGGAAAAGAAGTTCAAGTGTTTGATCAGGCACCTGGACCACATCCCTGGCCAATAATCGGGAACTTAGATTTACTAGGTCGATTTCAATATAACCCTTTTCAGGGTTTTTGTGCTTTAACTAAAAAATATGGTGATATTTACTCTATAACTCTTGGACACACTCGCTGCTTAGTAGTGAACAATGTCGATTTAATAAAAGAAGTGTTAAACAAAAATGGAAAATACCTCGGCGGACGTCCGGACTTTGCTCGATATCATAAGCTATTCGGCGGTGACCGAAACAACTGTAAGTTTATTAAAGGGCAATAACCCAAACAATAATAACAATTTTGAGTCAGCGATGGTAGATAACACAAGTTTATAGTCAAGATTCACGAAGAAGGATGATGATAAGTAGTTTCACTTCAGTAAAATATTTAAGCTTTTCGCCTTCTAAAGCATATTCTATTGCAGCGTGCCAATGAGAATATTTTATAAAGTAGGTTTATTTATTTGGTCGACTGACAAAGCATTTTTCGTCACAAAATTTGATATCAGAAATTTTGTAAATAATAAATTTATAGGTAAAACTGTTAGTCGATGTCAAACTTTGATGTTTTCCGTATGGCTTAGAAATATCTAGTACGAATTTGTTCTCATCTAATTGGTTATTGGGCATTCAAGTAAGCATGAAATGTTTTTCATACTAAACTAAAACAGGTTGCACTTTTTATCGCTCAATTACTTCCAAACGCGCGTTATTACTCGTATGACAAAAACTATTATATATTAAAAGTTGAGGAATCTCAAGGGCTTTAAGTTTCAAATTAAAAAAGAAATCGTTAGTGCCGTTTTCGAGGAAATAGCAAAAAATTGATTAAAAAATTAAAATTTTCTAGTTTAAAATTTAGTTATATTTAACAAAGGCAGCATTCGAGCTATTTTTAAATAATTTCCCGCCAAATTATCGAGTTTTTCCAAAAGTCGTAGAACAAACGTTTCTTACATTGACATTAACTGGATTAACACTGTAAAAATTAGTACAGGATCCTAGGACAACGATGTTATGCATACAAACAAATGGTCAAAACATTTCATTTTGAAAGGAGCCCCAAAATCTTGATTTTTGAATAACACAGTGCAACATGAAAAATGTAACCGCAATTCTGATTTCATGGGCGGAAAGTACTCATCGAAATAAGCTAAAACCCGTTTGGGTTTCTCTGGCTTAGCTCGCGTTTACCTATTATAGCGAGTTTAAGTTTTACATACAAAATTTATTTGTAACGGCCATATCTTGTGAACCGATTAAAATTTCACTATCAAGCCTTCAGTGATTATGTAGCTATGAACCCAAGGAACTAAATTGACATTTGACTCTTGCGAAGAAGTGCACCTAGCGCGTTAAAAATCAAAAAAATTAGCGAAAATTTTTGTTAATGCGCTACGTGCCCTTGGTGCTAGGTGCGCAAGAGTCATTTGTCAATTTAGTTCCTTGGGTTCATAGCTACATAATCACTGAAGGCTTGATAGTGAAATTTTAATCGGTTCACAAGATATGGCCGTTACAAATAAATTTTGTATGTAAAACTTTAACTCGCTATAATAGGTAAACGCGAGCTAAGCCAGAGAAACCCAAATGGGTTTTAGCTTATTTCGATGAGTACTTTCCGCCCATGAAATCAGAATTGCGTTTACATTTTATAACCCTAAAAATGTTGCACAGTGTAACTTTTGAAGGGAACGTCAGATTTTATCATATGACCCCTCATTCGACGCGTATTGTCAATAAGGGCCATTTATCCCCACCGGTCAAGAGCTCGAATTTTCACCGCCCTCTCCCCCCTAAACCAATTGAAATTGATTAAGTCTTAGTTTTTGCGATACCTTTCGATTGTTATCACTCATTATGATCGGACCATCACAGCAGATTTTCAATTCTGCGGCTATATAATAGTACACAGAGAGAATTCTGACGTTCTCATCTGAGTTGAAAATGTTCTTAAAAATAGTCGTTCTTTTTTCAAGTTCAAAATGTTCTAAATGTGATTGAATTAAGTTGAATTGGTGCTTAAAATCTAGTTGAGCTTAAAATGTTCTTCAAATGAGTACGAAAAGTTATTATTTTATCACATGGTTCTTAAATCAAATCGATTTTGTTCTCAAAAACCACAATATCTCAAAATGTTTTTAGTTTGAGAACGAAAAGGACTAAAGAAAGAACAAAAATTAAGTTGCATTTCAACTTAAAATGATTCAAAACTCTATTCTTTAATTTTTGTGGATTTTGTGGCGACAAAATAATTCCCAACCAGTTATAGCGCGGCTTGCATGGTAACCCACTTCGATCGTTGACTAAGGCAGCGATTTCACTGCTGACGATTGATCCTTTTTGTGTGTTGGCATAATGCCGACGTCTTGGACTTCTTGAAGTTTTAAGCCGACATGACCACGAGTTAGCTATAAACTTTTCTATAAATAAAAAAATTTATTTTTGAATTGATACTAAAGACACTTATCTTTAGCTAAAATCAAACTCAAAATGTTATAGTTTTGAGAGCCAAATATTCTAAAAAACAGAACAAAAGAACCATTTGATTTAAAAATGTTCTTATATTAAAGACAAAATGAACTTGAAAATAGAACGGAATGAACTTAATGTCGGATTTTTAGCTAACACCATTTCGTTCTGATGTTGAGAACATTCAACTCAAAATGAGAACATTTGTGCTTGCACTGTTTTTAAGAACGAATGTTCTCAATTTGAGTGCAATGTTCTTGGTTTTTTTTCTCTGTATAGTAGCCTTCGCAACTCTCTTGGTGCGCTTCGTCACTACGTGGACTGCCTTCCACAGTGATTATTAATAATTATCCTCATGTTGCTTCAACTTTGCATTAAACAACCACAGCGCAATTTGTAAGAAGAGAACAGCAATTCGAGCATCGAAGACACGTGGCGCTGTCGTACTTAATGCAAAGATTGCTGAACTGAAATCGTTTTCTTTACTAGTAGGCCTTACATTTACTGGGATTTGTTTGGATAAATTGGCATTATCACTTCGGATTGTAACGTTAAACTCAAAGTTAATAAATAATTTTAACGCTCAAATCTATAAAAGTAAACTTCTAATTAGGTATAAAATTGTCAAAAATTAATAATGCTAATACGTTTTAACAATGTTTTGAGGCTGTAAAAAGTACACGCTATCATATCCGACAAAAATTTTTAGAAAATCAATTCGATATTATTTTTTACGCGATATTATACAGTTTTGTCTTAATTTATAAGTACTAGCGTTATTTTTAGGTCGCAACCGAATAAGTAGGCAGGTAAAAAATTGTTTTTACTAAAAAATAAAAACTTTTCACTGTTTTAGTTGGTTTTAAGCACCTAGTTGGTCGCAAAATGTCTGAATAACACAGGTACACAGCCAAAAATGTCCACGAACCATTTAAAGTTTTCTAAAATTTGGGTGCTCCTGAGTAAAAGTCCCATACAAAATTATTTTCTATCACCTACAGGTTCCGCGGTATAACTAAGAATAAAAACAAGAGAGAACGCTATAGTCGGGTGCCCCGACTATGAGATACCCGTTACTCAGGTAAAGGGAGTGCGAGGGAGATAGAAATATAAAACTTTGATCAGGCATAACTTTTTAACGAATGGTTCGATTTAAAAAATTTCTTCTACATTTCGATAGGTATTGACACAATAAAACTGCATTTTTACTTTTCTGAAATATTAAAATTTTTAAAATCGTATATAAGCGATTAGAGGGGGCGTGGCACCTTCTTGAAACAAACTTGCGCTGCGTAGGAACTCCAAGAATCTTCATGCCAAATACCAATCCTCTAGTTTTTATAGTTTCCGATATCGCAGTGTTCATACGGACGGACAGACGGACATGGCTATATCGACTCGGCTAGTGACCCTGATCAAGAATATATATACTTTATAGGATCGGAAATGCTTCCTTCTAGCTGTTACATACTTTTGCACGAATGCAATATACCCTTTTACTCTACGAGTAACGGGTACAAAAACCGATGTTTGCAGACATTTTGAATTACGTGGCCTATATAATTGGACTTACCGTTATTATTTTCTCTAGGACTTACTCTCAATACATCAAGGCACTACTAAAAAATAGTCCCTATCGTAAACCATTGGCCATGACTTTAGAATTGGACGCCAAAGTTGAAAATCCCAAAGAGATTTCTCTGATGGAAAAAGAATTCTGAGAAATAAATCTTAAATGGAGCTAATTTTTATTATTCATTTAATCTATTGTTCATTTTATGCTTTAATTTCGGTTAAAAGCGTTTTCATGAGGATATTTTATTGGATTTCTTATACCAATAAAACCGGACTATTTGTTTTTAGTGCCGTGATGTATTGAGAGTAGGTCCTAGTGAAAATATTAAAGGTAAGTCCAATTATATTTATTTGGCTTATAGTTAACTATATATATATATGGACGTTGATGCACTACGAGAAGTACAAACAAGTGGCCCAACGACACCAAGCACGTGCTTGTTACGCGCGGGGCCCTATTATCAGTTTGGGCAGAAATACGATTTCGCGAGGAAGAATACATAAAGCAAAAATAATGACGGGACACATAATGAAAATTAAGATACAATTAGGAGTGAAGCAAATGAGTTAAAATATTAGTTTTTAATACCGGGATAGACGTTGAAATGCAAATTAAATGATAAAGGTTGTTATAATTATTACATAGAATGCGAAAGGGCTCGTGCAGACTAAATTTGATGTACATCTTGGAAAATTATGAGGATAATAATTTCGTGTTAGTCTAACGGGAACATTAAAAGTTAGCGGCTTAGAAGTTCTACAGAATCAATATCACCACTTAT
>JBAMCJ010003577.1:0-76176 GCA_037075205.1 Drosophila prostipennis | reverse complement strand
TGAAACAACTTTTAACAAATTTTAAAGTGCATTAACCTATTTAATACCAATTTGTTTATATAAGCGCAAATAAATGGTTTACAGGCTCGCTTTGTTATGTTGATTAAGAGTAGAAAATCTTATTAGAGTCTGTAAAGTCCCATGCACTACGTTCCGAACTCCTAATAAAAAGTAATGTAACCTCTGGAAAGAGTATGAAAAGAGAGCGCTCTGCTATCCGGTGGATTGCTTTTCGCCAGCGCTCTTTGATTTCACTTTGTTTTTGTACTCGGTGCGCGTAGCAAGTGTAAGCGGCTGTGGCTCTGCTTCTTATAAGAGATCCGCCTGTAATCTCCTCTAAATCGGTTTAATTTTTTCGCAATTTACGCTACATCAAGTGACAAGCTATTGAAGAATTAATTGTCCAATTGAAATTGAAAGGCATATAAAAAAACATCCATTTCGCAAGAGCTTAAAACTGGGCCTGAAAGTGCTGTTGTGGAAAAGTTATCGATTTGTGTGAAAGTTGCAGGCTGCTGCAGATTGGCGAAAGAAAAGGAGAAGAAAGTTTTCTGGAAATGTGAAGACACAACAAATCACAACAATGGAAAACTTAAACTTTGCACGCACGCCGCAATTTCTGCGCAAAGTTATCTCCGAGGCGCGCAGGTAAATGCAGGAAAAAAACAAAAACAATGGAGAAAGGGTGACGAAGAGGGGTAGGTTGGGGGAAGTCAACCCACCACCGAAAGAAAACACCACCCACCGGCGAACGGGTCACCCTAATATTCCGTATTCCACGGGACAAGTCTAGCCGGGATTTGAAATTGTGGCTGGTTCTTGGATTCTTGTTTCTAGTTTGTTGCACCTTACAGGTTTTACTTGTTTTCCTTTTGCGGGCCGCATAAGTGGGCGGAAGGGGGTGGTGCAGCAGCCCGATACCGTCTTATGTAACTCGAGCCTGCAGACGTCAATGGTTCGGTGTCCTCACGCCAGAGGATTATTTCTCCTTGTACATGTGTACCTACAGTCATGGTCACAGTATTAGCAGTGAAGAAAGGAATCCCGGAAAGTGAAGTTAATAAAATAAGGTTTCACTAATTTCTTAGGAACTTTTCCGTCTTTATATAATTTAGTAGCACATAAAAGGATACTTTCAGTAATGGATTATTTCGTTAGCCAATAACAATAAACGGTTTTATATACATAGGTATGTTAAAAATTTTAAGAATTTAACATTTTTTTAAATTAAAAAAGAGGTTACAAAACCATTTAAATATCAATAATATAAAATTACAAAAAAATATTTTATTAACCCTCAAAATATAATTATTTATATTAGAATTCAGAAAAATTATAACAACGTTACAAGAATTATGATACATTTTTTAAAACCTAATATCGAATTGAATTGCTAAAGCTTCGACTGATATTGTATGCAGAATGAAAATTTGTACCTTTGTGCAACATGCCACACACGCCACTCGAGGCACAAACCGCAAACAAAGCCCAAAGACAACAAAGAAGCAGAAGAAAGGAGCTGCAACGAACCGAAACCCCTTGGCGTCTAGAACCCCTAAGCCAGGATACCCTTAAAAAGCCCGACAATTAGTCATAGGAAATTGCACATACTTTTGAAAAAAGTCTTTCCACAAGTATGAAATCATCTTGTCAAAGCTTACGAGTCACAACATTGGAATACTCTTCACTCTCATATTTTTACATTTTTACTAATTAAAGTACTAATAATAAAGAAAGAGAATCTCAATGTATCTTTCTACTAAAAATTGCGTACTTAGGCCTCTACCATCATTTATTATTCAGCCCAAATTATAAATAAAAAAACCAATTTCTTTAAATCTTATGAGAATTATCTAACACTACTATCTATTATGTACTCATATATTGTTCAAAATCTTGCTAATGAAGTGGACTCATAGTACGTACTGTAGGATCTTGATATTATTTCGAACTTGGTCTTCCTTTAGCTTTTAATGGGGCTTTAAGAGATAAATTATATAATGGAACTTAAGCGTAATAAATACTGCAAGCGGTCCTCCCAAGCTACGCGGTGCAACAACGCCCCCAACCATTTAAATTCTAGCCCACCCTCCCACACGTCATTCCCATTGTCTTGGACTCGGCAACCCCATTACCCATTGCCGGCGGCCATCATTTCGCACATCGCACACAAATGACGAGGACATAGCCCTCAGGCTCTTTGATTTTCCCTACTAAATGTCTTTGTTTCGGATTAATAATTTGGCTCCTCTTGACTTTGCCGCCATCTGTGTCAATGGGCGCTGCTATCGAGCCCAAGGCGACAGCTCTTTCCCGCACTTATCAAAGCTGCATGTGAGTGGGTGTGTGGATAAAACAAGAAAGTAGGACGGTTGGGGGTGGGTGGATTTCCTAGTTGTAATGGTGCAGCTTCCGCATGAAGCGTGCCAGCGTATCGATACATTTGAATATGTTTTTGGCATGACTTCGGTATAATCATCATCGTCATCATAGTCGTATATATAGATCGAGTGATGCATACTTTTCCTCAGAATGCCGCGGCAGCCCCTTCTCGATACCTCCCCTTTTGTAGTATATATTCCGTAAAGTGATTGTTATACAAATTTCCGCGAGCTAATGGGGCATATTTGCTATATCTAAAAGTAAATATCTTGACCCGTTAGTTTTATTACCCGTTATCTTGGCGTTGCCTTAGGAACTATGCCGAAACTGAATATATTATAAATTTAATTTATATTAATAGAACTCCCCCATTCGTTTGATTGATGGGTGACCTATTTAAGATATTATCGGGAATATTTTAGATAAAGCTTTATTTTCATAAATAAGGAATAATATAACTAAATAAAAGTATTTAATTCAATAATCTTTATTTTTTCTTTAATCTATCATGCGAAACATTCGACCCCACTTATTTCTACTTACATTTCTTTTGTTTAGATGACCCTAATATTACATGATTTTGTACTTAAAATCTAAAATAAAGACTGAAATACTGATCATGAAATTTTAATCGATACTGCAGCTGTCGGTAGCAGTAGAATCAAACGGCAAGGTCAAAGTCTCTCCACGAACAGTCCCAAACACACTCTTCAACCATATGTTGAGTTTAATTAATGACACATTCCGCAATTTATTTTGTTATTTTTTCTCGCTCGCTTTGCAGATCGTTTATAAACAGCGACCCATTTGCCGCCTCAGCCGCAAGGGGACGTTCGGAAACTGAGGAGGAGGCATCATCCGAGATGGAGCTCGCCCACACTCTGACCCTTAATGAGGAGGCTCTCAAGCAGTTGCCCGAGCACAAGCGGCCGGTATTCGAGCTGGAATGGCTGCGCTACTTGGAGAAGGCGCTGCCACAGGCGTCCAAGCCGGAGATCAAGGCCAGCCAGAAGAAGCTGGTGCAGCAGCTCTCGGAACGCATCCAGGGTGCTCCGGGTCCGCCCATTCGCAAGCTCATCGCCAGCGCCTTGGCCACGCTGTTCTCCGTCGGCGACACCTTCATGCTTTTCGACACCGTGAATTCGTGCAATGATATCCTGAAGAACAAGGATGACTCGCCCAGCTACCTGCCCACAAAGCTGTGAGTACTTACATAGTGTTTAAAATATCTATAAATCTAAATCTTATGTCCTTTAACTATCTATCTAGTGCCGCCATTTGCGTCCTGGGCTCGATGTACGAAAAGCTGGGTCGGATGATGGGCCGCACCTACGAAGACACGGTTCAGATCCTCATTCGCACTCTGCGCAACGCGGAGTCGCAGGCGCGGATCGAGATTATGCACACCCTGGAGAAGGTGAGCGCTGGCATGGGCACCGCCATCGCCAACGTGCACAAGGACATCTACAAGGCGGCCAAGCACTGTCTGTTGGATCGAGTGATGGCCGTTCGTGTGGCCGCCGCCCGCTGCATCCTCAAGATGATCTACAGTGCACCGTTCCTTTACCAGACCGAGCTGGAGAGTCTGGGAACACTGTGCTTCCGTGCCTTCGATGGGAGCAACTACGAAGTTCGGTGTGCGGTGGCCCAGCTGCTGGGCACGCTTCTGGCCTACACCCAACAACTGGCGGAGGCGGCGACAGGCAAAAAGAAGCAGGGCCAAGCGGTCGCCATACAGGCGGCCAAGGGAGCTACTCAGCGTCTGGTTTCCCTGGATGAAGCTCTCGGCATTCTGATGTCGGGTTTCCTGCGCGGAGGCGCCTCCTTTCTCAAGGGCACCGGGGAGATCATCAAAGGCAGCTCAGGAGTCAACAGAGAAGTGCGAGTGGGTGTGACCCATGCCTATGTGGTATTCGTGCAATTCATGGGCAGCGTTTGGTTGGAGCGACAGTTGAGCACTTTTCTGGCACATGTTCTAGACCTGGTGGCCAATCCCAAGGCCGCCTGCTCCCACGTGGATGCGGTGTACTCGCGCAAGTGCATCAATTTTATACTCCGATCGACGATTGGCAAGATGCTGGGCGAAAAGGCGCAGAGTGCTGCCTGCAAGGAGCTAGTCCACCTGGTGGCCAAACAAATGAATTCCATTGACTTTAATCCCGAAAACGCCAAGGATTCCAATCAAGAAACCCTGTTCAGTCAGCATTTGTTGGTGTGCGCCCTGCAGGAACTGAGTTCCCTGCTCATCGGACTGGGAACCACGGCCCAGAACTTGTTGGGCGACCAATCCCTGCAAGCCATCGATGCCACCTGTGCCGTTTTGGTTCATCCCTGTGCTGCCGCTCGCTTGGCGGCCGCTTGGTGCTTGCGTTGCGCCTGTGTGGCGGTTCCAGGACAGATAACGCCACTGATCGATCGCTTTGTGGAGGCCATCGAGCAGATGCGATCCTCGCCGGAAGCAATCGCCGGATATAGCTGCGCTCTGGCGGCCATTTTGGGAAGCGTTCGGTACTCGCCGTTGGGCATACCCCACACAAAGGGCAAAGTCGTGTTCAACTGCGCGGAGGAGCTGCTGCGATCTGCTTCCCAGAATAGCCGCATGTCGCTGCATCGCACCCAGGCCGGATGGCTGTTGATCGGAGCCATTATGACTTTGGGATCGCCGGTGGTCAAGGGCTTGCTGCCACGAATGCTGTTACTGTGGCGGAACTCGTTTCCGCGCTCCAACAAAGAGCTGGAATCGGAGAAGGCGCGCGGCGATGCCTTCACCTGGCAGGTCACGCTGGAGGGCAGAGCTGGAGCTCTCTCGGTGATGCATAGTTTCCTGCTTAACTGCCCGGATCTGCTCAATGAGGACATAACCAAACGGCTGCTCACGCCCATCGAGAGCGCCCTGGCTATGCTGGTCAAGTGAGTAATATAATCTGTTTAACCTATTTAGGTTTTTATTTACTTATTTATTTACTTTTTCCAGTTTGGCTTCTGTCTTGAAGAGCTATGGCACCCAGCTGAAGGCTCCGGCAGCCATGGTGCGACTACGTCTGTTCGAGACCCTGACCCTGCTGCCGGCGAATGCCCTAGAAGCCTCCTATACTCATCTCCTTCGAATGCTCGTCTCGGAATTCACCCTCTCCGATAACGCAGCCAACACCACCAACTCACTGCTGCGAACGCTCTGTCATGGCGATGATTCCATCATTCTGGGAACCTGGCTGCAGGAAACTAACCATCGCACCATCGAGGATCAGGTGGGTTTTGTTTGGGAGAACCATCTTCCTATAATCGTATGTGACCTATCTACCAACTGTCTATGCGTGAAACCCTTTTCACTGTTTTCTCCACCCTTCTCTGTATAATTGTGCATTCCCAAAGATGGAGCCCAATCGCAAAGTCGATGGCGAGCATGTAAGTGGTGTGCAATAATTGCTGGCAGTGTTTGTTTCCTGTTCCTGGAAAGTTTGTTTTTCCCCATTTAAGTTTGATTGATTTAAATATATTCAAATACAAAATTAATTTTAAACTCTTTGCATGAATAAAAAGGTTAAACTGGTTTAAAACTTTCAAATAATCTGTTTTTGAGATTACAATTTTTTTATAATTTTAAGAAAACAAGAAAGGAAGCTAGCTTCGGCCAGCCGAAGCTTATATACCCTTGCAGATCAATCCTATTAATCACTAATTTTCCGATCGTTCCTATGGCAGCTATATGATATAGTCGTCCGATTTTGAAAAAATTTTATTCGAAATTCAGAATTAGATAAAAAATGGCATTTCCAAAAGTAGGAGGTTCTAGGTTCAAAAACACCCAAGATATAATTTTTTTCCATTTTTTTTCCAGATTATTCCTATGGGAGCTATATGATATAGTTGTCCGATCCGGCTCGTTCCGACTTATATACTACCTGCAATAGATATAAGACTTTTGGAAAAGTTTTAGCCCGATAGCTTCAAAACTGAGAGACTAGTTTGCGTAGAAACGGACGGACAGACGGACAGACGGACATGGCTAGATCGACTCGTCTAGTCATGCTGATCAAGAATATATATACTTTATGGGGTCTGAAACGTCTCCTTCACTGCGTTGCAAACTTCTGACTGAAATCATAATACCCTCTGCAAGGGTATAAAAACGTTTTTAAAGAGTATTACTTGCATGACCATTGAGCTTGTAAACGATGAGCCGTCAATACTTTTTTGTAATATTAGTTAATATTATTGTTTTTGATTTCTGTTGTTGCATTAAACAAAAACTCCACAATATGTAGTTACTAATTCCATTTCCATTTTCTCTTTAGCTGCAACCCAATAGCGCCGCTGGATCTGGCGCCCTAGAGCATGATCCATGCTGCCTGTACCGTCCCAGTTGGTCCGCCCAGGGCACTGGAGGCGCAGCTACTTCCTCTGGTGGCAACGGAACCAACAACATTCAGCTGATCAGCAAGGCGCAACAGTGCCCAGGACCTCTGCCACTCGGAGTGGCGGTAATCGATATGGCAGTGACCCTCTATGGAACCATCTTCCCCAAGGTGGCCAACAAGCATAGGCTGCAAATGCTGGAGCACTTTGCCGAGTGCATCCGCCAGGCGAAGAG
This sequence comes from Drosophila prostipennis, assembly GCA_037075205.1. NCBI lineage: Eukaryota > Metazoa > Arthropoda > Insecta > Diptera > Drosophilidae > Drosophila > Drosophila prostipennis. The sequence goes on along the minus strand of JBAMCJ010003577.1, from coordinate 69,203 downwards.
CAGTCGCCAAGAAGCCGTCCAGATGAACATATTTACGGCTCTGCTTTGTGCTCTGAAGAATCTGACCGATAGCAAGACTAGTTTGGGCCAGGAGGATGTTAGAAAGAGTGCCACGGCTTTAGTAGTTGCTTCGCTGACAAGTGCCAATTCCACCATACGATGTGCGGCTGGAGAGGCTCTGGGGAGATTAGCCCAGGTGGTGGGAGATTCTCATTTCACCGCGGAGTTGGCTCAAAATAGTTTTGATAAACTCAAATCGGCCAGAGATGTCGTCACAAGAACGGGACATTCGCACGCCCTGGGATGCCTCCATCGCTATGTGGGTGGCATGGGCTCGTCACAGCATCTGAGCACCAGTGTATCCATCCTACTGGCCTTGGGCCAGGATAGTGCATCGCCCGTGGTGCAGGCTTGGTCGCTGTATGCCTTGGGGCAGATTGCAGACTCTGGAGGACCGATGTTCCGTGGCTACGTGGAGGCTACTCTGACGCTGTGCTTAAAACTCCTCCTTACCGTGCCTCATGCCCATGTGGATGTGCATCAGTGTGTGGGACGCGTAGTGAATGCTTTGATCACCACCGTCGGACCGGAGTTACAAGGAGGAGGTGGAACAGTGGCCAGTATGAGGGGATCCTTCCTCTGCTCAGCGGCTCTTCTTCAAGCACACGCGGATCCCCTAGTGCAAGCTGAGGCCATCGGTTGCCTGCAACAGCTGCATCTCTTTGCCAGTAAATCACTGCAATTGGAGGAGCTGGTGCCCACGTTGGTTGGAATGCTGGCCTGTAACTATTTCATACTGCGCAAGGCTTCCGTTTCCTGTCTTCGGCAGCTGGCCCATCGGGAAGCTAAGGAAGTGTGTGACCTAGCACTAACCATTAACGCCGAACAACTTCCAGACTTGGTAATTACGGAGTACGGACTTCCAGGATTGCTCTTCTCTCTACTGGACACCGAAACGGATGCCGAGATGCTGAGAAACATTCACGATACACTCACTTCAATGCTCCAAATGCTGGCTGCAGATAATCTCAGCTCCTGGTTGAGTCTCTGCAAGAACGTGTTAACCGTAGCTGTGGAAGGAGGACTCAACGATGATCCCGCTGGCGCAGAGCAGAGCAAAAGCAAAGATGCTGCAGGAGAAGATGAGGAAGAGGACGAGGAGGAGGAGTATGCTGATGATGTAACAGAATACCGAGCCGAGGAGAACACTTCCACTCATCCGGCAGTGCAGCCGAGGTGGCCGACTCGTGTTTTTGCCGCCCAGTGCGTCCGGCGGATCATCGCCAGCTGTGAGGCAGCCAGCTCAGTGCACTTTGATCTTCTGCAGGCCAAGGAACAGCAACTCATTCGCTCCCGCGGGGACTATCTCATCCTACATTTGGCAGAGCTTATTCGAATGTCCTTCATGGCCGCCACATCAGATTCGGATCAACTAAGATTAGAAGGCTTACGCACTTTGCAGGAGATCATTGATCGATTTGCCAACGTTCCAGAACCAGAGTTCCCAGGCCATCTTCTGTTGGAGCAGTTCCAGGCTCAGGTGGGAGCCGCATTGCGTCCAGCATTTGCGCAGGATACGCCCTCCCATGTGACCGCTGCAGCTTGTGAAGTTTGCTCAGCGTGGATTGGCTCTGGAGTGGCTCGGGATATTGGGGATCTAAGAAGAGTTCACCAGCTGCTAGTGAGCTCCCTTAGTAAGCTCTCCTCAAAGACCAACAGCACTCAGTTGTACAACGAGTCCATGGCCACGTTGGAGAAGTTGAGCATCCTAAAGGCCTGGGCGGAAGTCTACATTGTGGCCATGTTAGGGAATGGAAAGGCTCCAGCTTCCCTCCTGAATCTCCAGTCCCAACAGTCCGGGTTACAATCCCTGACCAATTTGGAAACGGATCAGGATGTCCCGGACAGCCGAGGAGAGAGTCTGTTGGGATTAGTGCAACCAGAACTCCACAATCTATCCACTCACTGGCTGAGCGCGATGAAGGATCATGCCTTGCTGCTTCTTCCGGCAGAATTCCAATCCCAACTCCCCCACGACGGAGGCGCCTTTTACACTACGGATACAATTAATTCGTCAAAACCACATTATATGACCAGTTGGCCGCCAATCCTGTACGCCTCTGCCCTCTGGTTAAGGGATGAGGGTTTTGCCCGCCATCTAGACACAAGTGAATCGGCTGCTGAATCGAACAATAACCAGATCACCCACGGTTCTCTGTCGGCGGATCGCTTCCACATGATCTTCGGCATCTGCATGGAGGCACTTTGCAGCATGAGAAGTTCTGAGAGACCCAGGAACATTGTCAGTTGTCTACGGTCGCTGCACAGCATCTTTGATTCGGATTGGGCAAGGAGGCAATTGGTGAAAGATCGAGCCCTAACCATTGAACTCTGTCACGTGCTACACCGTCAGATTCTGACGAGAGATGAGTTGCTGGTGCAACTGCTATGCGTCGAAATTTTGAAGCAAACGATCCGCGCGGCAAGGGAAGATTTGGAGAGGAAGCGTGACGATAATGCCAATTCTGAGGACGGAAAGGGTGGAGAGCGGCTTGGTGAAGATGACTCTATGCAGCCTGGAAATTCCCATGTCTACGCCGTTCTGGAGGTTTGTCTTTGCCTATTTGTCCGCCAAATACCTACCATGAATCCCACAAGGCAGGGAGCTGGTGGCTCCGGGCTGCAGCTGGACTTTGCCTATGCCAAAATGGCCACCGGCTCCTCCTTCTTCTCGGTGCTGGGCGATGACAACGGCCTGCTGGTGGCCAGCGGATTGCAGTGCGTCGAGCAGTTGTTGGATCTGTGTACTCCCAAAGGCGCCCTAGCAATCCTGCCCACCGTCCTGTACATGACTACCAGTATAGTTAAGGAAATCGCCAATAAGTCGGCCATAGATAGTACCATTTTGGCAAATACAAGTGCTGTGAAGTCTGCCCTGCAGTGCTTGCGATCCGTTTGCGTCCACAAGTGGGCCAAAGTGGAGGAAACATCCGAGGAATGGCAGCAATTGCTGCAGAGTGCCCTGGCTACTATTGTGGATCTTACCAAAACGGCTGGAGATAACGAGGAGAGGAGAGTCGACGAGGTCACCATGCTTCTGGCCATCACTGTTTTCATCCTGCACACGCCAGCCTCCGTGGTGGCCACGCCATCGCTGCAATATCCCTGCATCAATCACTTCCGGCAGTGCCTGCAGTCGGAGCACCTGTCCGTAAAGCTGCGCTGCATCGAAACCACGCGATCCATCTTCGCGCGGGCGGAACTTAAGACAGCTACTCCCTACATCCACGCACTTAGCGCCTCGGATGATCGAGTCGTTGTATGCGGAGTCCAGCAAGGTGCCCACAAGTGAGCTGGAGCTGCAAGTCACCATTGAGAGCATTGTCACCGTGGAGCAGCTCATAGACTTGTCGGAGCCACAGCATCGTAAGTAGAACCGAATATTACGGAAACCTAACGATTGGTCTTCGCTTAAAGCTCGGGGTACTCCTGTTTGTGTTTTCAAGGAAGATAATAGGTTTCCGGGTAACTTTGGGGGTATATTCCTATTAATTTTAAAAGGCTAAAGGTAAAGTTTGAAGTCTATAATAGACCTATGTCTAATTTGATGCATATAGATTGGTTTTTGAAGTGGTGAGATGATACAATTATGATTGAGAAGTACAAATGGATCAATCAAAATATATTATATTTCTAAGAATCGGAAAGCTGCAAATGATGTAAGAAATTTGATAGGGAGTTTGTTTTAACTACCATTTTTTCAGGAGTACCCCCTTTTTAGAACATAGATTTTAGCGATAACCCTATTCCCCGCCTTTCTAGTTGACACAATTCCTTTTCAACCTAACATTTGCATAACCTTTGCATTTGCCATTAGGATGCTCTGTCATCCCAATCAATTTTCTTTAAATGTCTCTTCGAACGCAGCTAAAGTATTGATTAAGTAACATATATAAGAAGCTGCACACTCTTGAGACAAGAAAAAGAAATACGTTATTATATATTTGCTCTTTTCTCTGTCTTCTCTTTTAATCAATTCACAAATCATTAATAAAACACTATTAACAAATAATCCGTTAGGAAACATGAACTTGCTACAAGGTAAATAGAAGAGCTCGATCAAAAATTCACATCTTTTATGTCGACAAAGCGTTTCAGATATATAAGACAGTTAAAATATAAATAAATATATTAAATAGTAATTGACGATAACCAATCGATTTTTGTAATAATCCTATCAACTTTTACAAATGATTACAATTCAAGATATTAACTTATGTCACTTTAAAATGTAAAGTTTAAATACAAAATCACAATCAGTGCCTTAATAAATTACATCTGAATTTTATTCTCATTAAATTCATTATTAAAGGTTCTTATACTACTGAAAACGTTTATTTATGTTTTGTCTACTGTCTTGTACACTTGAAATGCGTCGTATATTGCACACTTGATGTTTTTCAACGCACCAACCCATAGAATAGCTGAACCATTAGTTCTAGTTGCCGAACAGAAAATCACGCTTTAAATGTTGCATGTATGAATTATGATGTCGGATGGAGTGTCATGTCTCTGTGAATGGATGTTTAGTTTTCCAACCATAATACAGACTTAAGTATTAATCCTTCCCACGCCTCCTTTCCACAGACATTCAAATGCTCACACTGTTGGTTCCTGTGCTCATTGGATTCCTAGCCGAGCCCAGTCGACTTCGGACGCTGCCCAAGTACCAAAGGCAGCTACACGACCAGGCGCTGCAGTGGCTACTGAAGATCGGTCCCAAATATCCTCAGGAGTTCAAGGCCCTGATGGGCCAAACACCAGAGCTGCGACAAAAACTAGAAGCAGCCATTCGCAGCCAACAGCAGTCGATTAATATAGCGCAAAAGGCCACCGAGGCGCAGAGGAACCTGCTGGCCAAGCCACAGAAGCCCACGATCAAGCTAAAGACAGATTTCAGTAACTTCCAATGAGTTGGTCCACTGGGAAATCAAACAAAAATAGTCCACAACCTGCTAGTGCTATCGTAAAAATGCTTTGCAATGAATTGTTACCGCATGTACAATAGGATGGATCGGTTCTTTTGACATTGAATGTGAGAAGTTTGACATCTGATGTGAAGTTTTAATTTTGAAACAGCTCTTATATGGCAAACAGCGTTTAGAAAATCAGTCAAGGAAGTTCTGTTTCAATTATTTCTAACATTTTGTTGATAAAACACACCGACAAACTTTTTCTTTCGACTGATTATGCTTTAAACTTTGTAATTTCTTTGCCCAGTAGGATCGTTTTCAAGACAAATACTTGTATTCAATGGGAAGTAAGATTAAATGTAAGATTTGACCTTTACTAACAGAAGCAATAATTGTTATAATTTACATTCAGAAACTCGAGCCACCCTAATGCACATCGCTAGGGTACTCCTGCGGTCCGGCATTTGATTTTGCTATATGTGAACAACAATGAAAGTACCTACAAGTTTATAAATTATTTGTTAGCTATTGTAATGAATTATTATACAACGCGATATAAAGTAAAATAAAAACTTATAAAGCTTAACTATAAACTTATGTCTATATTTACTTAAAAATTCTTATGGAACTATATATTCCATTTCCACCTCCTGCTTGACTGTATTCATATTCATCATCTCGTCTTCGCTGAGCGGCTCTGATTTTAGATTCTTATTTGGTTCCTTTTCGGGATTGCTTAAGACGACATTGATACCCAAGCTTGCATAACCTGGAGTGGGACGTGGCAAGGACACTAAGGCTGCGGGTAAATCCGAAAACAACTGCGACTCCAGGCGACTGAGAAGGGTCGTGCGGTAGAAGAGAGCTCGCAACCGCTGGCGGAAAAGCTGGATAGGCGGCGCAGATTCATTATAGTCGAACCTATTGGCTTCCTTCCCCTGTTTGCGGCAATCACCGGAGAGGATGCACAAGGCCCGAAACCCCATCATGGTGGACCAGTTGGGCGGCAGAAGTGGACTTTTTGAATCACTTTTCTCATCGGGCAGGTTTCTCATCATGCTATTGTAGCACCTAAGTAGTTCATTTGGCATGTAGATGTTCTGTAAGAGCGAGGGGCGGATTGGTGGCTTATATGCGAGAGCTCTGACCACACACGTAAGATTGTGGGCGTCTTTGGGAAGTGGAAAGATTGTCGGAATTGTGAGTGGCAAATTGTAGCTGTACTTGAAAAATTCGCCGAGTTCTATGTCGACTTTCGAAAGCCTAGTCGTAGTGTCTGCCTTTCGCTCGATCCTAGCCTTTTTGGATTTGGGTTCTCGTACCCGTGAGCCTTTAATCTGTTCGGCTGTAACTAAGGACTCAGGGTCCTCTTGCCACTCTTGCAAGCGCTGCGCCCAGTTATCGGAAGTGACGACCGGCACCTTTTTTGATCGACGACGCGGCAAGTCCTCTACTTTCGCATTGGGATTTTGTTCCAGGAACTTCTTGATGACCAGGAAGCGCGTTCGACAGCTGGTCCGCGAGTGATTGCCCAAGAAAGTAGCGCAGTTCAGCCACTGGGAGGCCCCGTGCTGGGTGACGAAGCTCATCAGCCGGGTGTCGTCCTGCACCGACCAGGAGTCGGTCTTGTTGCGCTGTGCCAGAACATTGTGGTAGCGAGTCCGCAGCTGGGTCAAGGATCGGTTTGGGAAGAGGGAGCGCGGGAAGCAGTGGAACTTGCCATTGTACTCCTCCACGGCGGCGAATAGCATCATGTCCTCTTTCGTACTAAAGGCCTCTGCAGTATTACAAAAGTAATGAGTGATATGAATGTTTTCAAAAGAGCCAATATTATAAAGATAATATGATGGAAACCCACCGTGACTGATGCTGGGATGCAGCACATAGTAGTAACGTCCAATTAGCGTCGACTTGGACTTGTCCGGAAAGTACTCCGTTACCTTCCTCCAGTTAATTACGCCGTTTGCCGTATTCCTCTCAGCCAGCTCTCGTAATCGTTCGTTATCCTCGTCGCTCCAGCGGTTGCTGCCCTTTGGCTCGAGCAGATGACGCAGGGCGGTGGTAAAGCGGACGAAGCACTGGTAGTCGGAACGCATGTCTAGCGAAGCGGCAATCAGCTCCCAGTTCTGCATCCGGTTTGCAGAGGCCACTGCCAGCAGGGTCTCATCCTCATCCACCGACCATTCGTCGCGCTTAAGATCTGGACTCAGGTAGACCCGCCACATGGCCTCACAGCTATACGGAGAGTGCCGATACTCCAAGTCCAGGGTGCTGATCTGGTTCCAGTCAATCCTAAAGCTGCTATCCGCCGTCGCTAGCAGACTGGCCAGTGTTTGGAGGTGCCGTTCAGTTGGCTTTCGCTTTAGGCTGCCGCTGGGCATCCCGTTCATCCTGAGGGTGCTGTGGTCAAGTAACTGCAGAAATGAATATGAAACGAATTTTGGTTCTGTCTTTGGCAACCGCCATTTGAAGTTCTCCTGCTTACCTGTTGCTTGATTCCCATGATGACGTTCTTTTTGTCCAGCAATGTCCATACGTGGCGGGAGTGCATGTCGAAGTCGGTGGGAAACATCTCCGTGTGGCAGCGCGCCTCGTAGTCGTCGTTGTTGGGACAGCTCCGGCCGTCGATGTCCCGGAAGAACAGGTTGCCCTTAAAGCGGAACGTGCCCTTCCGCAGGATTGCTCCGCTCAGGTTAAGGTTAAGGGAATCAGGTCCGAATTGGGAGCGTGGCCTTAGCCGGCGCACCAGGATTTCCTCGTTCCGGGCGAAGCGCTCTCGAACTGTTTGCAGCATGGTCAGAATGCTGGACCGGACTTGAAGAAGGCGTCGCTGGAGCTCCTGGTTCAGCAGCAGTGCGTTGGTGTCACTTGGTTCCGCGGTGGTCTGCAGCAGGGCGGAAATCTCGCCCAGCAACTGCTGCTGGCTCAGCCGCAGATCCTCCACATCCATCCCGCACGATTTGTTTTGTTTTTGTTAAATTAAACAAAAATTTGTTTTTGTAAATACAATATGGTCATACTGGACAAATCGGACCATCGAAACGATATCGATTAGCTGATAATTTAACAGTTAGTTAGGGGATTCCCCAAAGTGTTGAAATGTTAAGTTCGGTCAACTTTCAAAAATCTCGGAAATTCTACAGCCTCGAGGATGTTGAAAATGTTTTTAAATCCTTGAAAACCAAAGTTGTTATCTTACTTTACTAAAAGTCAGGGTTTTATTAAATAAATAAATCTATTTGCTTTTATTTGTTGTTCTTTCTTACCTTGCCAACAATTTTAGACAGTAAATCATAAACAAATTTTATTTAATTAATTTATTTATTTAATTTAAATGCTTTCCACTTTTAGGTGAATGCCATTCTCGGTGGCTAAAGTAAACGAGCGGTTTCCGAGGACTAAAGGAATTTCTGTACGTTTTGATACACCAAATCTAAAGCGACGAAGAAGCACTGCTAGTCCAATCTTGGACTGAATCTTTCCAAATCGAAGTCCAATGCAATTGCGCGGGCCATCGCCAAAAGGCAAATAAGCCATAGGATGGCGGGCATTGACTGCCGCCGGATCGAAGCGACTGGGATCGAACTTTTCCGGTTGCGGATATATTTCAGGATCGTGATGAATATTGTGAACCGGAATCGTGACTCTCGTATCTTTGTCAAGAACAAAAGATGAGTTGGGAACTTTATACTCTCGATTTGTCTCTCTATTGAGTTGAGGAACAATAGGGTATTTTCTCAGGGTTTCTAAAAGAAAATAGTGCACTTTTTAATTTTTATAAATTATAGAATAACCGTATGTAACTTACCAGCCAGCACCTGATCCAAATAAATCATTTCGGCTAGGGCATCATAAGTTATTTTCCCCCCTTCCGTGTTACTAAGCACCCTTTCGATCTCCTCCCTCACCCGATGCTGAATATCCTGATTAAGGGCCAGTTCGTACAGGCAGAAGGACATCGTACTGGAGGAGGTCTCGAATCCGGCCACGAAGAACACAAATGCCTGAGCAGCCATTTGCTCTAAAGTCAAGCCCTTAGAAAGGTCAATTCCTTTGCCTTTCCCAGCCGCCTCTTCGTTCTCTGCACGGAGCTCAATCAACTGGTCAATGAAATCGTTCCGCTTTATATTATTCCTTACGCGGTAATCGACGGTGTTCCTCACCGCTGATATAAAGAACTCTGTAACTTCATCGGGAAAGATCTTCATACGCAACTTTTTGGCCAACTTTGCGTTGGTAAAAAGAAAAGCTTGTACTATCTTAGGATGGCGACGGCGCTCAAATATCATACGACCCTTTGATCGGAACTCGGCATTGGGATCTTGGAGACTGTTGCATTCCAGCCCAAAGGCACACGAACCTATAACATCGGTTGTAAATCGCGCACATATATCCTTGATCTCCACATCTCCGTTATCAACTTTAGCAGCCTTTACAGTCTTATCCATAGTATCGACCAGTAGATGTCCCACCTGTACGACAGTTTCCGACATCTGCTTGATCTTACCGGAGGTGAAAACAGGTGTTAGCTTGTGCCGCATTGCCCGCCACTCCTCACCCTCCAGACTGAAAAGGTGTCCTGTCAGAGGATCATCTCTCGGATTGTTGAAGGCCCCACGATCTTGGAAGTAATTAAAGTCCTTGATCAGCACCTGCTTGATGAGGTCCAGATCCATGATCATGGCGGTTCGCTGCAGGAACGTAAACATTCCTGCCAACGGTGTCTTGCCCTTGAACTGATCATATATCCTCTGGTTGATGTCCCGGAAATGGTATTTTGACCCGATTCCCTTCATGTTACCCACAAGGGGCAGAGGAGTCTCATAAGGAATGCCCTTTCGAGCCCAATAGGAGTAGACGTTAAAGTAAAAACTGCTGGCTAAGGCCAAGACCACGGCCAGTAGGACGAGTGTAAGCAGCATTTCGACCGGTCGCTTTACACTTTTCTTGTTGAAATTTCTTCAGACAATGACAATTTAGCCGCTAACAGCAATGTTTTATACCTTAACTGGGCGTTCTCTAGGTCTTATCTTTTCGTATGTATTTATTTAGCAATTTCGCAATTTTAACGACGATTAAACAAACAAACTTACACAAAGCGAAAACAGATTATTATTTTAAAAGTAGAAAAAATATATGCATATTAACTACACATCATTAATAAACTTTTTACAAATTCTAGTATTATTATTATCTAAGTCATCCTACTGGCATATAAAACAAATAATGTATTAGTCATCACATAAGGAATTCCTTTTTTTTAATGTATGTATATGAGTTTATGTTCTTATCACCACCAAGAGATTTGTTAAGACTATTTTTTTTCGTCACTGTGCGTTTGCCCATAAAAAGATAATGTCGATATTGCCTCGCTTTCTCCAGCACTACCAAGCATTTTATTTGAACAGAATGATGGTACTTTGTCTATTTGTTGTGATCATATTGATTTGTAAAAATGTTTGAGAAAATGTTCTGTTTCCGCCTTGCGCCAGGATTTCTTCATAAGATTTATCTTTTATTAAATAAACATATATTTTACCCGATTTAAAAATAAATGTTACCTAGAAACTACTGTTGAAACCGAGAATTAAAAATTTGAATTTTTAGAATTGAAATTCTGCGTTTAAGCCATGTTAAGATATTGAATGTTAAAAAAGTGGGTTTTTAATGTTTAATTCTGGATCAAACAACTTTTTAATTTTGTTTAGGTCTATTAGGGAGTTACCCTAATAAAACGAGCACCCCTAATGAATAACCGATGACCAGCAGAAATTAGCAAATCAGCAGTGACCGATGACACTGTCTATCGCCTATCGCTGCTGCTCGGGAAAACAACAAAAGAGAACAGAGAGGAGAGGAAAAACGCGTAGTAGCAGATAATTAACAAAATTCGTGGTGAATGCGCTAGCATAACATGGACGATGTCCCGGTCAAGATAGTTGAGCGCTACAAACCCCCGCCTGCCGTCTTCCACCTGCCGCAGGCGACCCTGAACCGCCTGTCGCAGTTCCGAGAGGATTTCTACACGGATCACCCGGACTACCAGTACGACTTCCACCTGGAACGGGCGGTGGTGAGTCAGGCCCAACGATGGAGCCAAATGCGTCGTCAACAGCGGGCGGAGCTCGCCAGCCGCCAGGAGCGCCGCAAGGAGCAACGCCAACGAGCACTGGAGGCCAGGCAGAAGGAGATGCTTGGAGCCGTAGACTATCCCAGTACGGACGACTTGTCATCAGACGAAGAAGGGGAAGAGCAGCCAGAGAAGAAGGATCCTGAACGGAAGGAGGAGAAGCAGCCACCTCCAACCTCGACTGAGTCACGCGACTCCCCGCACGAACCAAAGTCAATGGGCGTGTGCAATTTCCATACCATCTTGCAGCCCACCATTCTGAGCACCACCCCAGTGGCTACTCCGCAGACGCTGCACAAGCGGAACAGCTCCCTGAACTACGCGGACTTTGAGTACAGCATGAACTCCACGCCCTTCGATAACATCGAGCTCAAGACCATCAACGATCTGGACATACTCGCCCAGGTGCTGCACCAGACGCAGCTGGAGGAGCGTAGGGATCAACAGCAACAGCAGGGGGATCAGACACAGCAGGAAAATCATCCAAAAGAGGAGAAGCCCCAGGAGGAAGTGCCAGCTCCTGTGGAGCTAACGATGACCACGCTGGCGGAGACCAAAGCGACGCTTGACAGCGTCAATTTCCATGTTCACTGTGATGACGATGAGGGCAGGAGGGAGCCCAGCCACATTCCACCCACGCCACTATACCCAACACCCATGTACAGTGCTTCCGCCCAGCAGCAGCTGCATAAACCGGAGCACTTCCAGGTGGGACACTATTGAGTAGTTAGTCGATGAAACCATATTACTATTCATATTGGTATATGTTTATAGTTTCTGTTTGTTTTTTTAAATTTAATTGATTTTATGAAACCGAAAGTATTTCCTAAATAAATATTAAAATGTAATATCTTTAGTTTTTTTATGTTTTTTATCAATAACTATATTTTACCTATTCTATTCTAGGATAAATGTAGTCTTTACAGAGATGTTACCTGATAAAATGTTTTTATTGCAGGTGTACCACATGCAGGGCTATAGCCATCAGCCCTTCTACTCTCCGCAGCACCATCCTTTCCAACAGCAAAACAACTACAATGTCAATGGATTTGGCACGCCCAGCCAATTGATGGTGTCTCCAACGCCTTCCTCCGTGCTGGCCCTTAGTCAGTCGGAGGACGAGGTGGCCACCAAGTCGAGGAGTGTGCCCGACATCCTGCGTGAGCTGAAGACAGAGCTGCAGCAGGCGGAGAAGCGTCGCACCCGCCTACACAGCCACAACGAGGAGCAGCAGTCAAAGATGTCGGTGGTGGTGGACAGAAACTCCTTCAGGGAGCTGGCTGGACCTGGCACAGAAGTTGGCTCAACGAATCAGTACAATGGGTTTCCCTCTGGAGCGGGTAGCAAAGGTGGTTAGCCTGTGCGGCATCGATGATAAAAAGGTCAGAATTTTTGAAAAACATTTGTAAAGAACATTCACTAAGAATATTTTCTACCTCGCAGATAATCGAACACCTCATCCCACTCGGCGAGCTCTTGGACCTGGGCTTTGACGAATCGAAAATCTCGGCTGCGCTTCTCAAGTTCAACAATAACAAGGATAAGGCGCTGGACTATCTAATCAACTAGATCAATTTAGGAGAAACCCTTTTGATACGGCCAGCTTTTACCCCGTGCCCTCACCCCGCATCCTTCGCCCAAGCAGCTTACCACGTCTACTCCTCTAAATGTATTTTTAATTATTACAAGTTCTCGTGAGATATTCCTTGCTTAAGTTGGGAGTTGAATGCTTCAGAATCCTCAGCAGCAGAATAAATATAAGTCCGTAAAGTAAGCACAGTTAGTTGGTTAGTCAATCCCGATCCCTCTCAGTTCATGCCCAGCATCAGCAGGTTTATGGCGTGTTCCACATTTCCATCGGAAATTTCCAAGTAGCTGACGTTTTGGGTGTGATTGATGAAGCCCATGGCGGCCATGGTGCGCAGTTGTTCGGTGAACCGATGTCGGCGATAGCAGCGGGGCAGCACATCGCTGTCATCTCCACCGTCGTCTTCGTCATCCACATCGTCGGCAGGAGCTGGGGCTACTGGCTCTGCGACTGGTGCTCCACCGGACTCCACCTCCATGTTCTCCACAGGCGCTGGTTGCTGCTGAGCCAGGGACTGAAAAGCGCGGGCCAGCTCATTGCGGAATAGATCTGAGGAGATATAACCGCTGCTACTGGCGCCGCTGCTGCTTGCTGCTCCTGTTCCCGCCGAACCTCCAGTACCTGCTAGGGGTGCCGAAGTGGTCCTTGGCCTCTCATCGCCCTGCAGAGCCTCGTCCGCATTTCTCTGGGCAATACTCGACAGTGAGTTGAACGAGGTCACATTGGCCAAAGCGTTGGCCAGTTGCTGGCGGCTGATTTGCCGTATGTTGGCCATCTCATCGCGCCGATTAGCAGCCGCGGCAGCTGCCACGGCGGTGCTGCTGCTACCACCACTGCTGCTGCTGCCTGCTCCCAGGGAGTTCTCCTCCTCTGACGATGTAGTCGACTCTGAGGCAGCCTGTTCTTGGACTGAAAGGACAAAATAGGTTACAAAATGCAAGGACTACGCAGTATACAAAGCTTACACTGTGTGGCGGAGCTATTCCTGGCCAGCTCCTTGCGAATGGTGTCCACAATGAAAGGAGCCGCCTCGCAGATGAGTGGGTAATCCTTGACCAGATTCTGGACCACCTCCGGCTCGTGCAGCATGTTGAACAGCACGGAGTCGCGGATCAGGGCCTGGGCGCCCAGATTGCGTCTGAATTCCGGATACTCGGCGAGTATCTTCTGAAGGATGTTAAACCGCGAGGTCACGCTGATCTGCAGGTGCGAGGTCAGCGAAAACAGCTCCTGGATGTGCTTCGTGTTTATCTCTGTGGCCGCTGGCGGCACATACGGCGTGTAGCGCTTGACCTTCCGGAAGCAGTGGATGACGGCGTTGGGCTGCAGCCCCGTCCGGCTGAGGGTGTCCGCATCCTCTAGCACGCGTCCGTGGTGGATGATCTCTGCAAGTGCGCAGCAGATGACTTAGCACAAAGAAGACAATGGGCAGCAGTTTGGATCGCAGGGTCACTCACCCAGTTCGCTGGCGTCGAATTGCAGCTGCATCTCTTTGGTCACCACCGCCTTCAGGTAGGCCACATCCCGCTCCAGATCTATGTTGTGCAGCGGATGCACATCGCTTAGCTTGTTCTTAAGCAGCGCGTACAGGGTATGCATATTGCGATCAAGTTGCTTCGGTTTCGGGCGTAATATTCGTGCTACACTATTTTGTGTGTGATTTTGTTTTGTTCAAAGCAGGTCGGAACTGGTTCCAACGAACCGCCCTGGCCACAGGGTGACCCTTGCATGCACCGATTTTCAGGTGTAGACCTATCGGACAACGATTGTAATTCAAAAAGGAATGTTGAAAACTATAAATACTTTTCCTAGGGTCCTTCACTTATAGTTTCTAAAATCTCTATAGAAATCTAATTAAAAGGTTTTCAAGATTTAATTAAAATAAATTAGAGTACAAGTTCTTTTGAATATTATTTGAATTCATATTGCGGAGAAAACATGCTTGTAAAACACCCAGGAAAGTTAAATGTATACATATCGGTCTATCGCTTTTTGACAGTCCACCGCTGTAAATATCCTAAATATTCGAGTAAAATGAACTCAAACGAGACACAAACTGAACAAAGGCGAAGGGTAACGCTTCCCGCTGTGGCACCAAATAAACCTGAAGAACCCAAAACAAATGCGAAACCCGAAAATACCGAGGATCCCAAAAGGATTTCTCATAGCGAATTTCAAAAAAGGGTAACGACGGATAGGAGCGATGAACCGGTGTTCTGCTGCCAATTCGAAGTGTTCGGGATAGTGCAAGGTATTGAGTCCATGAGTATTGAAAATTACAGTAACTGATGTTTATATACCCCTACAGGCGTCTCCTTTCGAATGGTAAGAACCTGCTATGAGTTTCAATAATCCAGGGAATCTACAACCATAATCACAATGAAAACACTATTGGTTTTTATTTCTGAACCATTTTCAAATTTCTAGTACACCTTACGAAGAGCCCAGAAGCTTGGAGTTCGGGGCTGGTGTAAGAACACCACTGAAAACACGGTGAAGGGTGAAATTCAAGCGCATCGACATTCCTTTGAGTCCATGTAAGTGGGTTTTCCGAAGCGAGGAACGGTGGTATTTAACGGGTTTTCTATAGGCGCCTCTGGCTAAAGCACACCGGCAGCCCCACTAGCCGAATCGACAAGTGCATCTTTGGTGAAACCTCTGAACTCTCCGAGTTCACTTACGGCAACTTTTCGATTGTGGTGGATTAGGTTGTTCCCCAGCTTTAGGATAATTTGTAACTGAAGAAATTGTATTATTTGTGTACTGACTTATAAACGGCTTTTTAGTTTTTGGATATGGATTAACAATTTATTTATAAGTATAAGTTGAAAAATTCAATTTTCACTTTTAGTGAACTAAAACTTACGGCAATGTTACAGATAAACTTGGTTTATTAAATTTAAAATTTCCTTTTCAGAAACTGAATAAATATAATAACTTTAAATATGAAAAATAAAATTTACAAAAAGTTATCAATAAGCACTTGATCAGAATTAAAAATTTAATTTTATATTTTTTATTGCATTGTGACTTTATAATTGTAAACTTTATGAATTTACAATTCGATTAATTTGTTTAAGGGGGGGTAGGGTCTTGCAAAAAAAAAAAAAATCGATTTTTTTTAATTGTTTTTCTTGTAGATTAAAATCTTAAGATTATACAAGAAAAGTTTTAAGTCAATCGGACAAAAACTTTAGAAGTTATGCTAAAACTAGTACCCCAACCTCTAAGACTTTAGGTACGTAAGTGCATCTTCAAGTGCGTTTTTCTCGAAACCACGTTTTGAAAGTCCGTGTTCATCGGCATTTCTAAACGGCATAACCGATCGTTTTCAAATTTGTCGCATATTTTTCTGCATTAAAAAAACCCGCCCCCTGGGAAGCGTTTTTTTTTTATTTTTTAACTTTAAATATTTTATTTTAATTATTTAAGCCGAAAGTCAATTTTTTTAGGTGAAAAACGCATTTTTGACTTTGGACTTTCGAAAAAAATTCTTAAAAATAAAACATTAAAAAAGGGCTTCCCAGGGGGCGTGTTTTTTTTAATTCTTAAGCGAATTGTAAAAACAAAATGGAAATCCGATCATTTTTAGCGGAGGTACAGTGAACACCGCAAAACGCCTTTTTTTAATAGTGTTCCAGCAATCGCTTTGCCACCTATATTTTAGCCGATAGTATCGGCTATAAAAATTAGTGGATATTATTTAAATGACACTTAATAATATACAAAAGGTTTGAATTAAATCCATTCAACCAGTTTTTATAGAAAAAATCGCAAAGTTAGTCGATTTTTTGGTGCCAAAGACCCTACCCCCCCTTAAACAAATATCGACTAGTAAGACCGCGCATTGAAAAGGGCAGAATCCCACTGGGGTGGGTGGTTTTAGGTGGGCCGGCAAAGTGAGTGGGGTAAATTCTTTTTTTTATTTCAAATCAAGTCGCTGAAGCAACAGGTTGTACCGCTGCCTTTCCATTAAATCTGCTTAATAAGTGAGTTTAATTCTACAAGTACTCAAGAAATCAATAAAATGGCCTGCACCAAGTTCCTCACGTTCAACAATGGAGAGAAGATGCCCATCCTTGGCATCGGCACCTGGCAGGTAATTATAGTCACGATTTATGTGTAAATTCTAAAAATTATACCTAAGTGTTTAATGGATTCTGAGCATTATTTTTTCAACTAATGAACGACCTTAAAAAATAGCTGACACGTCATTTAAATCTCTTGGAGTTTCCGATGCAATCAACAGAATCTGTTTGTGCTGGCGACATTAGACCGGTTTTCAAAAACAAACAATAAACCTTTATTCATACGTAGCTGGGTTTAGTGGGTTTGACTTTCTCTGGTCTCGGTGCAAATAACCGTTGTACAAAAAGTGGCAGGGGTCTATGTATAATAGATACTATACAATCTATATAGTATATATATAATAGATACATATAATCACAACCACTTAACCGCATTATCATCACCAAACCATAGGCATCCGATGAGGAAATTGAAACCGCCATAGACCAGGCCCTGGAAGCTGGTTATCGTCACATAGACACGGCCCCAGTCTACGGCAATGAAAAAGCCATCGGAAGAGTCCTCAAACGTTGGCTGGACGCCGGAAAGGTGAAGCGGGAGGAGCTCTTCATTGTCACCAAGGTGCCACCTGTCTGTGAGTATTTTGTACCTATTTATGGTTGGATCCATTTTGATTAAAAAATTCCGAAAAACTTGGCCTTGGAATAGTAATAATAACCACCGTGTGGAACAAATTCTTGAAAAGCATACCCACAGAACATAGAAACGCGGAGAAAGTATTTCACCATACTTGCAATGTTTTTGATATTCTGCCAAAAATCCCGTTGATAAGATAAGATTATGTTATTATTTGTTTTTCCAGAATACATAAACAAATTTTTTCAACATTCATATAATGGATTTTAAAATAGGTTTATTATCAGCACCTTGCAATTTAATATGATGAATGATCAAATTATGAAAGACTAATTTAGTTGTAATTAAAAAAATAATTTATAAAGTCATAAATTACTTGTTTTTCTAGCCAACCGCCCTCACGAGGTGGAGCCCACCATTAAAAAGTCCCTGGAGGATCTGCAGCTGGAATATGTGGACTTATATTTGGTGCACACTCCCTTCACCATCCTGATCAACGAGGACGGCAGCTTTAAGGTAGTTTGGCACGTACATTTTGTTGTACACGTATAATTTATATCTTCATCTTGATTATACATTTTTAAGGTTGACAAGGATGGCCTGATGGAGGTCGACGTGACCACCAATCACGCCGCCATCTGGGTGGCCATGGAGTCTCTGGTGGAGAAGGGTCTTACGAAATCCATTGGCGTGTCCAACTTCAGCAAGGATCAGGTGGCCCGCCTGCTAAAGAGCTGCAAAATCCGCCCGGCCACCAACCAGATCGAACACCACGTTTACCTGCAACAGCGAGATCTGGTTGATTTTTGCCAGTCCGAGAACGTGACCGTAACCGCCTACTCGCCACTGGGGTCCAAGGGAATCGCCAAGTTTAACGCAGGCGCCGGAATCGTGAGGGATCTGCCAGATCTGATGGACATCCCGGAGGTAAAAGAGATCGCCGCCGCTCATGGCAAGACGCCTGCACAGGTGCTGCTCCGTTGGATCATTGATACTGGTGTGGCCGCCATTCCCAAGAGCACGAATCCCGATCGCCTCAAGCAGAATCTGGATGTCTTCGACTTTGAACTGACGGCAGAGGAGGTGGCCAAGTTGTCCAGCCTGGATAAAAACATTCGCGTCTGTGACTTCGCCTTCTTCAAAGGGTATAAAAACGTAAGATCACCAAGTTGGCTTTATTTAAAGGATTTTCTTATTTTCCTTGCAGTGTGGAAAGGCATCCGGAGTTCACCTTCAAGAATCAGTACACCAACTAATCTACATACCAGTTTTACAAGGCGTATAAAAACAATGATATATTCTTTACAAAACGTTACTTCATAAAGTATGGAAAGAATGCACGACAATTCAATTTTGTAAAATTTTTCGAACATATTGCAATTATTGTTAAGCTTTCCGTATTTCCAATTATCTGAAGCCAGACTGTTGTCATTATTATCCACATCCATATTTGAATACTCTGTTTTATGTTTCGATACTTAATAAATTATTGAAATTTGAGCTCTTTACTCCTTTTCTTTGGCATTCAACAGGTGAAATGTTTTGGTTTTGGTTACGATTTTCAGCTCAACAGGTTTTCCCCCTGCCACTGACTTTCTATCTGTGATATCGTTCGATTTTACTGTGCTGTCGTTAACGGTTTCGTTGACCCTGCAAGCGATTGAGCTGGAAAATAACTTTCAAATTAAGAAGAGCTTGCATTCAGCTTAAGTTACAGTTAGTATAGAAATATATTTGCAACACATTTTGTATCTAAGATTAAACAAATCACAAGTTTACAATAAGCAATTAGTAGCGAGCACGATATCGGTACTTAAAGGCTTTGGAAATGTTTCGCGACTACAAACAATTCGAGGTACATATTGTATGTAAAAACATTAAGATCATTACCAGAGATATAAAGGGGCGAATGCTGTTCAGACGGAATCTTGAATACTTAAACAATTTAGTATAAAACTGAACCGAATTGCAAGGCGGAAGGGTTAGCAACTGAGAAACTATAAACAACAGTCAAAGAAAATTGCTTCCTAACTCTAGGGTGTGATATTGGGGCCAATAGCATTTTGATTGTCAGGTATTTGGCCACACAGCTTATGTTAGTTCGCAGTTCGAGTATTAGAAGGAAATTCGTAGTTTCGGTCCCATGCCAACTCACGTGGTCCGTGTTTCCTCATCAGTGCTGTTTCTGCAATACAGTAAGGTACTCTTAGTAATTTTCTATATACACAAACAGAGGGAAGAAATCTAGTGAAAGCAAGCCAACAAAATCACTCACTTCAATCCTTGGGCCGCACAAGTCTGATAAAGTTCATACTTTGCATGCAAATCAAACAAATTCATCGAAACCGCTTCTTAAGTCTAAGTTACCTGGGCTCTTGATGGCTGCGCATGGCCAGAGTGGCCACCTCGAAGAGACCGATGAAGAAGCAAAGCATCAAGGGTCCGAAGATGGCTCCCTGCCAGCCGATCCAATACATGCCTCCGGCAATGGCCAGACCATTCAGGTACGGATGTCCACCACTGAAAAGTAAGGTAAATATACAACATAAAATCGTACATAAGGTAAAAAATAGACTCACCCCTTAAGATCAGCATATATGGCCGTTTCAAAAGACGAGGGCACAAAGAACTGAAGCAGAAACAGTATAAGTCCTGCATAAAACCGGTCCTGGGCCAGCCACAGCTCCAAAAAGGCTGGCACCGCACACCAGTAACTGCCAAGAAAAGGAGCCGCCGCCAGCATGGCCGCCAAGGCGGAGGGAAGGAATACTATCCGTGCCCCAAAAACCGTGTGCACCAACCAGGTGAACAAGCCCGTAAATGTGGAACACCGGAACATTGAGATTAGGACCACGGTAATGGAGTTCTCCAAAGCATCGGCGATTTTAATACCCGAACTGGAGTAGCCCAGGTACTTGGTGATCTGCAGAGGCGCGTACTTCTCCTGACTGCTCGAGAGCAGATAGAACAGGGCCGTAAAGAATACAATCTAGATAAGGTAAAAATGATACATATTAATAAAATATATACATTTTTAGAAATAGTTTTATGGTTGATCGAAAATAAAATATTCTTTTAATTTGAAATACAATCTACATTCAATTTTGAATTATTTTAAATGCCACTTGGAACTTTAATATACTTTAATATTATGAAAATACTTAATTAGTTTATTATACTTTTTTGAACCCCTAATTTTTAAGAACATCTGAACATTAATACCTTTATTTATTTGTTTATTGTATCGTAGCGTTACAACTTTTAGAAACTTATAAATTTATAAGCTAGACAAAGGGAAGAGATCTTTTAAAAACAGATCTTAATGCTAAAAGTCTAAAAAATATCACCTAAGCTACTATCATTCTAAATATCAATTTTGAAGGTATTTATAAGGCAAATCACTTACCATGTCCAATATGAATTCAATGCATGCCTGTCCGCCAGACAGCACAAGAGATAGAATTTCTCCGGTCACGCCCATAATCATCGAAAGATTGGTTCGGATGATGTGCCACAAGGACTCAGCAACCTCAAGGATCGTCTGTGTATTGCTCTGCGCCCAGCCGATAATGCCCTGTTTAGCCACTAAAACTAGCTCTTTAAAATGTCCTTGGTTAAATAAACGGCCGTTGGTTAGCAGATGCAACACAGAATGAGTTATTTCGTAGACGCAAACGAGTGTTACGGGATGGATAAAGCGAGCAGGAACTCAACAAAAGCCCTTGAACCCATGCATAAACCCCGAAAATGAACTCAAAAAGAAATTAGTAAATAGGGACGAAAGAAAACAGGAAGAAGCTTTAAGGAGGGCTAACAAGGGCTTACCTGGATTGTCGACAATCTCCCCAAATGTGCTTTTCAACGCATCCGTTGGCACCCGCGGACCGTAAGATGTGCCCGCCTTATTAAAATCGATCCAGTACTGGATGAGTCTGTCCCACACGTCAAGGATTTGCTCCTTCAGCTTGGTGGCGTGTACCTTGTCAGCATCCGCCAACCAGTCGTCAATGTAGGTCTCAATCTTACGGCGACCATAGTGGTGTGCATTATCTAGAGCATCATCGATTGACGATTGCATGTTTGCTGGCAAAATATCAATTAGCTCAGGCCGATCTGTGATCGTCTTGTTAATTAGATCCTTGCCCAGGTAAGCAACCTCAATCGTCTCCGAGTAGATGTTCACGCAGAAGAACACGCTCAGAAACACAATGATGAGCAGCATGAGTATGATCATTAGGATGGAAGTGACTGACTCTACGGAGGACTTCAACGAGTCCCGCACTATAGTGTTGATCTTGTAGTTCAGTTCCAGGACACCAGGCAGACAAAGCGGCAGCACGGCGGAGTGGTGTTCGATGGCCCACGACTGCAACATTTATGACATTATATTAATTCAGTATAAGTACATAGTTTTTTTTTTAACTTACTCGCAATGCTGCGTAAACTTCACTAATTTTGTTGCAAGCAAACTGGGTAATTCCAGTATAAGCTCCCACGGTGTAGATGAGGTGCAAGAGTACTGGAACAGCTGCTAGTATAAACATCCACACGTTGCGATAAAGGAATGTGCCCAGACAGGCGTAGAACAGGAGCTTAAAGAACGTATCGCTCTGGTGGCCGGTAGTTTCCGCTCCCGGCTTGGCATCGAATGTATCCGTTGAGTCGACTGTATCGCTAAGCGATATGTCCTCCACATCCGACTGCAGACCCGGACTCAGTGGCTCGCTACTTGGCCTGCCGCAAATGCTAAAGTTGCTCAGCGATCGCTCGAAATCGTTCTTGTCGAACAACTTCTGCAGGCGGTGCAGGTAGGATCCCGAATCGTCTATTGTCTGCAGGTGATATGCCGTGGAGGCCGTTACGTAGGCCATGACCAGCAGGAAAACCGGCACCTGGAGAGCGCCAAGGAAGCTGCTCAGATAGCCGGCCACGGCTATCCACATGGACTGACCGGCGACCACGAAATGGGAGCTGTTCTCCGGCTTCCAGAAGAAGTGGACGCAGCTCAAGTAGACCACAACCAGAGAGATAAGCTGTGAAATAAAATGCAATACAATATTAGAACACTGTGGAGTCAAATGGGACGATTATGTTTATGCAAACAATACCGGAACAGGAATAGTTCTTAATTTCTGACCGGTTTTAGAGTTCAGTTTAAATGTTTATAAAACAATGAATCACCATTGAGATAGTCAACCAGCTACATACCACATACACATTGAGGAATCCGATAATTTGGACAAACAAGCCGTGCGAAAAGGTTATCCAGTGCCAGAGTGCCAAAAGGAAGCCCTTTGGGGCGTACAGGACCAGCAGCTTGATGCAACCGGCCACTCCGCAACCGGCCAGGAGTAGTTGCCAGTGCTCGCAGAGCCATCCGATCAGCAACCGACCGCAGTGCTCAGTGGCCTCCAATGGCGACAGGCAGATAGAAACCAGTACATTCGAGTCGCGCTCCTCCAGTCGCTGGAACCAACCGTTCACGCTCTCCGCCAGCCGCCGCTTGAACGGGAAGAGCACGGCGCCCATGAGAAAGGCCCACAGCAGCGGGCGCACGAAGGGTCCGAGGATGAAGCAGACGGCCACGAAGGCCGCCACTCCAGCGGCGATTAGGAAGTTGTACATGGCAGCGCGGAAACTCTCATGGTTCTGGGACCTCATCCGCAGCAGTCTATTGAGAACGCTGTCGAAAGAGCGGTCCCTCCGGATGGGAATCGGCTCGGAGCGGTTCATATCTTTTTTTGTTTCTTTGAGTAACTAGAATCTAGACAGGTGAACCATTATTATTGTAGTTAAACCGGATTAGAGCTCCGTGACCATGTGGGGGCACACCCGAATGACTATTTTCGGTACTGCTCCGCTCGGGAAAACTCACTTTTAATGATTTCGCGTAGTGTTCCTGTGGTCAGCATCAGATGTTTGGCATCGGGGGCTGGGAGGGAATCCGGCGAAGGTGGCGGAGTTGCTAGTTTCCGCAACTGGACGTGGACATCGGGATCGGGCGGCAGCAGCTTCCCACTCGCTTCGTGAGGGGCGGGGGAGCGGGCACACATAAACAAAAATACGTCGATTCGGCCAATTACGTCAGGCGGGCAGGGCTGTGAAGTTAGACGCTGTGCAACACTGTTAGAAAGCCGATACACAGTAGTCATCTGCTATGTGCTATGCTATGAAAAAAAATAAAGAAAACAATATTTTTGATATTCTAATCTAGTTTTATTGTTAATTTGTTTTCATTATTTTCAATACCTATTACTTGTTTTATTATGAATATTTAAAGTGAAATTATGGACAAATTGATTGATTACAACTAGTCCATTCCCAAAAGTAAATCTAGTTCTTAAAGTTATATAAATTATATTCTGAAAATATTGTGTTCTGATCATTTATAAATATAATCGATAAATTAAATTTTCAGTATTTGCAAAAGAGTCACAGTAACGAGTGTTCACCGTAATCAAAGCGTTCGGCGCTTTCTAACACTGCCCCTTTTCAAAACAAAAACCGACGCCATGGAAAGTAAGCGGGACTAAATGTATTATTATTACAAAAGTACATTACAAATTAATTGCAGGATTATCGCTGCAGCAGTTGATCGATCTGCAGAACATCCAAAAGGATTTGAACAGCAACAAGGACGTCTACCTGATGACTTACCGCCATGTCCTCAAACAGAAATTCAGAACAGAACTAAACAATTTGGTATGTGGTCGTACAATATCCTAGAGGAGCGCTGTAAAAATATTTACAATCCCACAGGTCCGAGCTGATTTCAGCATAGCTAAATCTGAATTAAAAGTTCCAAAATTACCACCCCTCCCCATTGAAGACGAGAAAAAGCCGTCCACGACACAGGTAAGTTTGTATAATACGCTTTGGCAGTGTCTATATTTAATTGGTACTTCCACAAACAGTTCAGCGATGTGGTGAAGGACTACGACTTTACCATGGACTGCTTGTCCTTGCTGTAGGACTGCTCCGATCGATCCTTGGTGCTGTTCAGCCAATACCCATGCAGGACGCGATATGTGTGCTGCAGGCACTCGAAGGATGGCGATTGGCTCTGTAAATAAAGCGATGTCATATTGGAACAACGATAATACAATCAGATAAGTACTCACATTGAAAAGGGGTACAATGGGCCGTTTCTTGAACTGGCTCCCTTTCGTTCGTAATATCAGCATATACTTCACGTCCAACTATAAGAGTGGTAAAACAAAATAAAATTATAATAATTAAAGAGTAAATAACATAAAATTCCTGGGCATGTTCTGAAAAGCAGTGTAGGATACCAAAAGCTTATAATATAGCAAGTTAGAAATGTGTGCAGTTCCTACATCTTCAATGACTTCGTTGAGGACTATGTCCTGGATGTGTCCTCGCTGGATGCACAGGACCGATTCCCTGCCGAAGGACCGCACCGTCTCCGTCTGTAGCGCCATGTCCCAGCTGTAGAACAACCGCTCCGCCTGCACCAAGTTCAGAGTGGATCGGAGCATCAGGATGGCCACGGAAACACAAGTAACCAAAGGGTACAGGATTCTGGGCTGCAGGATGCCAAACTTTCTGTCCTCAAAGCCGCAGACTCCGACAAAGTAGGCGATGGCCAGGAAGAGGAGCAGCAGCAACCGGCGCAAGTTGCGCTGTAGCTGGATTCCATGCTGTCGGTTCACCAATTCGATGCGGACCACGTCGCCGCCACAGTGTTTGATGCACAGCTCCAAATCGGCGTCCACGGATCCCTCATACTTGGCTTGCCGGCTGTAATATCTGTGAATCGTTACTTGGGGTTCCATTTTTAGAGCTGCAAGAAAAATATGTGTTTTTGCGATACTATCGAGAAATGCGGATTTACCTGCAACCATCGATTAATTAATTAATCGTTAAAAAATTGTTCTCTTTATCATCGGCGGAAATTTAAAAGCCTTGAGGCTTTATTACCTTTCATTAAAAATACATTTCTTTTCCAAAAAGTTGTCAACTAATCACAGCTGAAAAGATCAAAAAACAATTAAGGGTCGTTTCCTCTATTGGATGATCCACTTAAATCAAAATGACTAGAAAGAAAATCTCCATTCAAAATTTAGTTAATGAAACTTTTCGCCAGTTATTTTTGCAACATATTGATTACAACGAGAAAGATTAGGGTATTTCCTGGTACAAAAATGATGGGCAACAATTAACAACCCTTTTGCCAAAAAGATCTGTAGAATTTGCCAACAATACCACAGTTTAGGGAATAACCACACTTACATCATTCCAAAATGTTTAATTTTTTAATTATTGTTTTTCACTAAAAATAATTCGAATTGTAAAGACTGAGGTCCTTAATAAATAAAGTGTATAAAGGCTTGCAGCTAATTTATATTTTATAAAATAAAAGCACATTTTTTCTAAAAAAAAAAATTTAATTCTTTATTTTTCTAACCAGTTTACGACTACATTAGCCTAGAAATAAATTAAATTTAATAATTATTTAGCTGGATACGGTCTCTTTAGTGTTTCTAACTCCAGCTCAATGAATCGATAACAGCAGGGCTGCATGCGATTTCGTATCGAAATCAGCCCTAACCGGAGGAAAAGAATACGTATGCGCTCGTGATTGGCTTGATTTGTACCAATCAAAACGTAACAGCAAATCAAGTCGCAGTAATTCGCCGTCCCGCTCCGACACGCTCGGTTCAGATGCAATAAATAAATAGCACTTTTCTTGCCGGCATTTAGCATTTAACTTTAACCGAGTTCGGACAGCCATCGAGTTGGAAGAGTCAGTCCAGAAAGTAGTGCGGGATCGTTCACATGATGTGGTGCAAAACTGTTGTTGTGTTGCTGGCGACGGTCGGCTTTATTAGTGCCGATGTCTACCTGAAGGAGAACTTCGACAATGGTGAGTAGTCGCCGCCACTCGACTTTTACTGCCGCCCAGCATGTGGTCCTCAATGAAAAAACGAAACGAAACGAAAAAAACCCCCGTTTGTTTCCGCAGAAAACTGGGAGGACAACTGGATCTACAGCAAACATCCTGGCAAGGAGTTCGGAAAATTCGTCCTCACCCCCGGAGCCTTCTACAACGACGCTGAGGCCGACAAAGGTATGTGTCACTCCCTTTTTCTTTTTCCAAATCTTCCATTCCGTTCGTTCTGCCATTTTTATTTTTCGACGGCGCGTTATCTACATATGTGCTTGTGTAGAGAAAAAACCACTACGTGTACGTTTTCGTTTTCGAGTAGCTATAGTAACAGTATACACACTTTTCCTCCCCCCCACCTCCTCCGCCGCTCCGCGCAGGCATTCAGACCTCTCAGGACGCCCGCTTCTACGCGGCCAGCCGCAAGTTCGATGGCTTCTCCAACGAGGACAAGCCCCTCGTGGTGCAGTTCTCCGTGAAGCACGAGCAGAACATCGACTGCGGCGGCGGCTACGTGAAGCTGTTCGACTGCTCCCTGGACCAGACCGACATGCACGGCGAGTCGCCCTACGAGATCATGTTCGGCCCGGACATCTGCGGTCCCGGCACCAAGAAGGTCCACGTGATCTTCAGCTACAAGGGCAAGAATCACTTAATCAGCAAAGACATCCGCTGCAAAGATGACGTGTACACCCACTTCTACACGCTGATTGTGCGTCCCGACAACACCTACGAAGTGCTCATCGACAACGAGAAGGTCGAGTCCGGCAACCTGGAGGACGACTGGGACTTCCTGGCCCCCAAGAAGATCAAGGATCCCTCTGCCACCAAGCCCGAGGACTGGGATGATAAGGTGAGTTCACTTGACCCAAATGTAGAGTGTTGAGCCGGCTTCGGCAAATTGCGACTTTGGCACCAAATAAAAAAACCGGTTTAGTTCACTGTTATTAAACAACACACCCATTGACCACCACAGCCTACCATTGCCGATCCCGATGACAAGAAGCCCGAGGACTGGGACAAGGCTGAGCACATCCCCGACCCCGATGCCACCAAGCCCGAGGACTGGGACGATGAGATGGACGGCGAGTGGGAGCCACCGATGATCGACAACCCCGAGTTCAAGGGAGAGTGGCAGCCCAAGCAGCTGGACAACCCCAACTACAAGGGCGCCTGGGAGCATCCCGAGATCGCCAACCCCGAGTACGTGGCCGACGACAAGCTGTATCTGCGCAAGGAGATCTGCACCCTGGGCTTCGACCTCTGGCAGGTTAAGTCCGGCACCATCTTCGACAACGTTCTGATCACGGACGACGT
This sequence comes from Drosophila prostipennis, assembly GCA_037075205.1. Taxonomy (NCBI): domain Eukaryota; kingdom Metazoa; phylum Arthropoda; class Insecta; order Diptera; family Drosophilidae; genus Drosophila; species Drosophila prostipennis. Next base: position 41,622 of record JBAMCJ010003577.1, on the reverse strand, counting down.
GGAGCTGGCCGCCAAGATTGCCGGCGAGGTTAAGACCACCCAGGCCGGCGAGAAGAAGGTGAAGGAGGCCCAGGATGAGGTGCAGCGCAAGAAGGACGAGGAGGAGGCGAAAAAGGCATCCGACAAGGATGACGAGGACGAGGATGACGATGACGAGGAGAAGGATGAATCTAAGCAAGACAAAGATCAAAGCGAACACGACGAATTGTAAGGACGTTTAGGAAAAATTGCGTCGAAAAATATTCGGTATTTTTTGTATGTTGGTTGCTGCTTTGATGTTCTAAGCAAACGGAAACCACAATTACAATTTGTAAGACTTATAATTTATAAACATACAACTTGTTGTTTTATTTCGAAAGATCTTTTGGGCGTTTTAAGGGTGGCTGAACTGTTTGTTTATGAAAACGGCGGTGCCACGTGTGCAAAACTAAAACAATCGAGATGGCAACGCTGCAATCATCGTATCTATAACGATTTTATTTTGAATGAAAACTGGTTTTGGCCCTTTTGAATTTGATTTCTGTGTGATTTTTGTTTTGATTTTACGAAGTCCGGTTTATGAACCACAATAAATGCATTGATATATTAAATCAAAGCCAGATTTATTATAAAGTAAAGAACCCAAACATTGCATGTGTATTCGATTAAACCGACGTTAATGACCACGTCCTAGACATATCACTGCAACTCCAGTTTTTGGTCGCCATCCCGATGCTTTCCCAGAAAGTGGCGCTTCAGATGGTGTTTCTCCCGGAAGTCCTGCAGGCAGATGGAGCACTTGTAGGGCCGTTCGTCCGTGTGGCGTCGCCGGTGCTTGGCCAGGTTATTGTTGTCCGAGAAGGTCTTGGGGCAATGTGGACACTTGTAGGGCTTCTCGCCGGTGTGCGTGCGGATGTGGACCTTGAGGGCCTGCTTGGAACGGAAGTTGGAAGCGCAGAAGGGGCAGGAGTGCGGCCGCTCGCCCATGTGGGCGTGGATGTGCACCTGGAGGGCGGACTTGTTGAAGAATCCCGCGTCGCAGTATGAGCATTTGTGTGGCCCGTTGCTCTGGCTGGAATCCGGGTGGCTCAACAGGTGGGCCTGGAGGAATAGGTCCTTGGGAAAGGTCTTCGGGCAGTGAGGGCACTGGAAGATCCGTTCCTTCATCTCCTGGCATTTGTGCTTGTCCAGGCTTTGGGTAGTTGAAAAGACCTTCAAGCAAACAGGACACTCAACGATGGAATCGCTGGTGTGATAGCAAAGGTGCTTGTCCAGATCGGCTTTGAACAGAAAACGCTCTTCGCAGTTTTGGCATACGTGGGAATTGTTGTGAACCCTGCAGGATATAGGATACAACTGAAGTATAGATGAATCCCTGACTGTGTGCACTTACTTCATGTGTTCCAGGAGGTTTCTTGGGTGCTTGAATTCCTTGATGCAGAGCTCGCACTTGATGGGCAGGTTTCGTCTAGCTTTTGGCTGTCTGCTTGCTCTATTAGTGACTTTTGACTGTGGTTTGTTCTTTTTGGAAGCAATTATTATAGGTGAATCTTCTTTGGCAGGTGTGCGCGGTGGAGTTTCCTCGATAAACTCCTCCTTCGCCTCCAGATCTCCGTCAAATAGTTCCTCAATTACCAGGTAGTCTTCGTTGGGTTCCTCCTTGACAATCTTATGTTTGATTATCGCGGAATAGAACTTCCTGTAGCTTTCTTCGCATCTCCGCTTGAATCCGTAGGCGGTCCGTGCATCGTGGACACAGGCAATGCACATTTTTTGGGGCAGTGAATCTTCAGGATCCATCTGGACGTCGGCACATGTCCTGACCATCTCAGCGAGACTTGGTTCCCCTCCTTCAAAGTTCTGCCTCTCCTGCTCGTCGAATATGCCCACCAATGATTTGGAGTGACCGCCACAAATTCGGCACAAGTCCTCCATTGTTTTACTGCTATTTATGTACAGCTCATATTTGTTTTGTAGTAAACATTAGTAAACATTAATTCTTTGTTTATTTTTGTTGTTTGTCTACGGCTTAATAGGGATGGACGTTTTTTACGTTACTTTGTGACTTCGATAAATCCCACTTTATATACATTTATACATTTTAAATATTAATTATAGGTTTATCTTGCCCTGTGGAATAACTAAACATTTTTAATTTATATTGTTTAATATCACTAACAGTAAATTTGTTTCGCTAATATAAGTCACTGCTTTTAAAAATACCGGCTATCGATAACTGCTGCCTATCGTCTATCGGCTGTCTATCGTTTAAATTTAAATTGCGCGAGTTTTGGCTCCATTCAAATTTAAGCTTGATTGGATTAAATTTTTAACATGACATAAAAATAGGTTTTATGCTTTAAACATGGACAAATAAGTAGCAGGCAGAGGTATTTTAATTTATTGTAAAAGCATCAATAATTGGAATTAAAATCATAATATACAAGCTACAGTTTTTAAAAACCATTACATTACAATTTAAACGGTTCCGTGACGGAGTGCCGGTAATTTAATACAATTTTAAACGGAAAATTCAGTTACTAGTTGTTATCTTTATTATAAACATGAACAGACTAACAGTGAATTTAATTTTAACTTTTGTGGTGACTTTTATAATATGGCAGACCTTTACGTATCATTCGATACTGGAAAAAATATGCGGTGAAATTAAACAACAGCTGAAGATTATGAAACAGGTAAGATAAATTTAATTATATTAAGGGGAGTTTGATAAGAAAACAGTGCATGTCAAAAGTTTAAGCTTTTAATCCACAAAATATGAATAGTTTATTAACCTTCAAAATAGGTCAACATTGATCTTCGTCCCTAATATTTGTAGTTAGCTTATGGTGTGAATTTCTATATGTGAATCCGTAAATTGTCTGCGATTTTTTTGAACAATATACGCTGAGTCAAGAAACCGGCTTACCTGCGAGAACACCGAAGAGAGGTGGTAAAACAGCTCTCCCCCTTTCCAGTTCGGTGCTGTGCTGGCCGAAATTAAGCACCGAATGTGACAAAACGGCGCTCAGTTGTTGAACTAAAATCGAATCCGACGGTCGCATAAACTTGGGCTTGGCATTCGCGAAGGCAAGCCATCGGACGTACACAAACCTTCATTCTCGCACCCCGTCGAAGGCCAATCGATTTGCGTACACAAAGCTCAAAGTGCTGGCCAGAAGATGCTGAAGTTAGCCACTGCCTTAAGCCTCCTGCTGCTGATCCTGTCCTTTGGCTGGGCAGAGCTCGAGGAGGAGCCCCGGGAAAAGCGGCAGTCAAACAAGGTTTAATTGCATTCTCCAAGCTTCTTCTGGTTTTTATTTCAAAAAATTATTTTTATTATATTCATAATTTTTTAGACCACCAATGTTTATAAAGACAGTTCCTTTAATCAAACGGTTTTCAGATAGTCTTAGAGCTTAGCATTTTATCTGAACTCTCTAATTTCATTATGTAAATTTCTTTTTTTGTCTTCCGAGTCTAAGCAGTAGACAGAAATAAAAAATACAAAAATTTTTTTATGAGATCCATATCAAATCTAATTTAATTTTAATCTGATTCTAAACGCACGGTTTATTTTTGTTAATATTTCGAACTAAACATTTTCTTTCAGCTCCACGTAACGCTGCTCTACGAGTCCTTGTGTCCGGACAGCAGAAACTTCATGCACCAGCTGGGACCCGTTTACGAGGAGTTCCAGGACTACATTGACATTCTGCTGGTGCCCTTCGGCAAGTCGCAGTCGGAGCGGAATGGAGCCATCTTCCACTGCCAGCACGGACCGGCTGAGTGCAAGGGTAATCGCCTCCAGAGTTGCGTCATCAACAGCACCGGAAACCAGGCGGCCCAGGTGAAATTCGTGGTCTGCCAGATGCTGGCTCCGGATTACTCCCGCATCGATCAGGTACGTGTTGTTTGCCCAACCGATTGACGGGTTTAATACCTATACAATATTTGCATATCCCATCCGCAGTGTGCCAATGAGGCGGGCCTGCTCAGCGATGTTGTCCACTGCCTGTCCAGCGAGACGGGCACCAAGCTGCAGCTGCAGGCGGAGCTGGTCACCAAACAGTACAGCCCGAGCTTCATTCCCACCATCGTCTACAATGGCGTAAGTTCCCCCGATCGATCGAGCAGCCGTAATCGAATGCATTTAACTGGTTTTCATTTTCGTATTCGTATTTCGTATTTATTTCCACATGCAACAGGTCTTCGATCAGCAGCTGCAGGACCATTCACTGCGCGATTTCCGCGGCACGGTTTGCTATTTGTTGCGTCAACAAAACTTGCTGCCCAGCAGCAGCACAATCTGCCAGTAGATCTGCTAAATGTTCAATGTAACTGCCTCAAGTTTGGAATGAAATTAAAATTCAGAAACTGGTTTCTTCTACCGAACAAGAATGTCTTTCTGCCGGGGGAAGTGGAATGGAACAAGTATGTGAAACAAAAAGGTCACTGGGAGAAAACCTTAACAAAATTGGTCTAGTATTGTCGCACTACATTTCGAGGTTAATTTACAGGACAATATTAATCCATTTAAATTCAGATAATAATTTATATTGGTACGTAAGATACAGTTCATCAATTACAATCGTGTAGATATATATAGTACATGCAGTGCTTAGGGCATCTAGTTTATTTACAAGGGCGTACAATATAAATTCATTATTTTTGGAATAGGGGGCACAGTGTGATATGATGGGATGGGAAATGGGGGAATATCGTTAGGCTTTCCTCTCGATGAACCAACAACAAATGACTTATCGGCTAAGTGCTAATGGCTAACCTACAACTAGGATTTCAATTTCTTGCACTTTGTGTTTTGCTGTGGTCGCTGACGGGTGTGCAGAAATAACAATTTGTAGACGGGATTCCGTTGTGATTAAAGCGTTTGCCTCAGACGGCGGTGCCCGGTGCCTTGCCAGCGGCTTGTGGGCCCACTGAGGCGCCGGAGGCGGCGACGTTGAGGCTGAGCGAGCGACGTGGAGCCGGCTTTGGTGGAATCTGTGGCTTGACGGTCGCAATCTTGGCCAGAGTTACGCTTGCCTCGCTGATGAGCGGCTGCTGGCCCGGTCGCTCCTTCTCCTGGAACTCCACATAGCCGCTCTCGTCGCTGTCGGAGCCCTCATCCGGATGTTCACTCCCCTCCTGTTTGTCCAGTTCGAGTTCATCGCTGCCGGAATTGCTGCGCTTCAGCGTGATGCTGCTAGAGCTGCTGTAGTTCGTGGCATCGCCGCTGTTGTTCCGCAGCTGCTGCTCCAGTCTTTGGTAGATCATCATCTGCTCGAGCACCTGCGCCTGATCCAGCTCCAAGTCCGGCGACCGCTCTAGCTGGCCGGGATCGTTGTCCCGCTTGCCGTTGAATTCCTCGTGGTTGGCATTGGTGACTGTGCTGGCCGTCTCGCAGCCGCTCGATATGGATCCCTCGTCGCTGTCCGGACTGGCCAGGCCCTGTTGGGTGGATCCTCCGCCCGCCGCCGCCGAAGTGCTGGCCGTCGTCGAGCTCGACGCATTGGAGGAGATCGATGACTGCGCCTGGTGGCGGTACTTGAGGCTTGCCTGATCGCCCACCCTCATCTTCCTCATCGAACTGCGGTGCAGCATGGTCAGCATTGCAGCATGACGGAAGTAATGGTCGTCCGCATCGTCCAGGAAGTCCTCCTCGCCGTCGCTGCAGACGCCACTGCGTCGCGGGACGGGCACATCGTGATCCTCGGCATTGTAGTCCGCCTCCGGATCCGCGCTGGGATCGCTGTTGATGGTGGGCAGCAGGCTCAGCGGCTCGCCGTCCTCCTCCTCCTTCAGATCGCTGAGGCTCACCATGCTCTGGCTGCTGTTCTTGTGGAGCTGCATATCGAAGTACGGCAACAACTCGTTGCTCAGAGTCGTGTCGAACTTCAGCAGCTTCTCGAAGTCATCCGAATCGGAGCCATCGTTGGCGGGACTGCTCACCGAAGCCACCTTCTTGGCCTCCTCCTGGGGCAGCTCCTTCGCCATATGCGAGCTGCAGCAGGGCGAGGAGGCCTGAATCTTGCCCGTTCTCCGAATCGAGTGCCCGCGACGACAACGGCGCCTGCCCAGGGTCATCGCCGGATAGAGGGAGTCCTTCTGACAGCAGGGCATCATCTCCGGCTCGTTCGTGTCCTCGATCTCGTCGCCCTCCTCCTCGCCAATGGCCTCCTCGATGGCCATCAGTTTGGGCGCCGACTTGGAGCGCTCCAGCGGCGGTCGGTAGTTGTTGCCGCCAACACTCAGCATGATCTTGCGGCGCGGCAAGCTCGGGTTGTCATAGACGGCGTTGGCCAAACTCAGGCGAGCGTTTTGCTTTAGAATTTTCTCGCGCTTAAATTCCCGCAAAGCGCTGTCCAGGTTTTCCTAGGGAACAAGGAGAATTTACATATTAGAAATGGTTTGAATTAAATACAATTTCAGAAAGGAATTCTATGAGAATGGAAAAAGTTTAGCTTGATAAACAAAAAAAAATAAATTACCCAGAAAGCAATAAATATGTTGCTTTCAAGAGATTGTACATAGCAAACAGAAAAAAAAATCCCTTGATAAAAATAAAATGTTTGTCATGGTTATTCCCCCGTTCTTCATTTAAAATACGGAAGCACTTGAAGATAGTACGGTTATTTGAAGATAGATTTATGTGGGAGTCAAGTAGGCACATTCCATTCTCACAGGACTCGAAGCAAGAGCCCAACTCACCCTCAGGGTATCGCAAATGTCCTGGGCAATCTTCTCCTTGCTGCAGAGCACCGCATGGCAGCGGAGCTCGTGCTTCAGCTTCCTGCCCTCGTGGCGATAGATCCAGCAGAAGACCCGCGGATAGTTCTTCGGTGCGCAGCAGTAGGTGATCCTGTGGGCCCAGTACTCCGTGAGGCCGTGCTGCCGGGTGGTGGCCTTCAGCCCGGAGGCACACACCTTCAGTCGCATGATCACGTCTGGCTTGGAGTGCTGGGTGTAGTTCCGCCACAGGGTGTTCAGCTGCTTCTCCACACAACCCTCACCTGCTAAGGGGGAGGAACATACATTAGTATGGTCTCTTTTTGGGAAAAAAGATGGACTCACCCTTGGCCCAGCCAGTGAGCACGTTCCCCAGGTAGGAGACCTTGAACTCCGGGTCCGGTGTGCTGATATCCACGCTGTGGGTGCGCCTCCACAGTTTGCCCAGGCTTCGGGTAAGCGTGCGTATGGCCTTGGAGCTGAGCTGATCGTGCTGACCGCCGTCATGACCGCCAGTGCGACCCACATGCTCCTGCCGGCTGCCGTAGAGCAGATCCCGGGAGTCCGTGGTGAGGGTTATGACATTCGTCACCCTCACCGTGTCATCCTCGCCGGCCACGTCGCCGTCCTCCTTGGACACGCGCTTGAAACGCTCCAGATAGGGACCGGCTCGACCACGCCTCCCGCTGTAAGTGTTGAACTTGCCGCCCTCCGAGCCTCCGGCGGAGGCCAGACGCTTCTGCTCCTGCTTCTCGAACTTCTTGGCATTGTACGTGTTGCCCAGCAGCCTGGCCAAGCTGTTGCTCTTCACGAACTTGTGCTGTCGCGGCGGCGTTCCAATCGGCACCGGCGGCAGGGGCGCCGGGGAGGTGGTCGTTGGGGCATTATCCTTCTCCTGGTTATCTTGTGACTTGCTCTGACTCAGCTTCTTGCTGCTGCTGCTGCCAAAATGGAAGAGGGTGCGACGCTCCTTGGCCTTTTTCAGGGTGTTGCTGTTTGGTTCGTTGTTTGGTGTTGGTGTTGCTGTTGTCGCTGCTGGTGTTGCTGCTGCTTTGGAGTTTATCACCGCTTGACTCACGCCACCCAAATCCTCATAATCGTTGTTATTGTTGTGCGTGGCCCCTATAAAGTCAACCTCATCACAACCCTCGGAATGGTGATCCATTGGGGATTTGGTGTTGCTGTTGCTGGCTGCCATTTTGGGTGGTGTTGCTGATGTAACCAATCAATATCCGTTGGTTAAGAGCATGTTACAGAAGATCTGCAATGAGCAAGAAGAAGATAAGTCAATATAATTAGCATTAATCAATTAAAAAATACAAAAAAGGCTGAAATTGCACAGTTAAAAACTTAATCACTTAATAATTCCTTTTTGGGAATCACATTTGGGAAAATTAGCAAGCGAACTGAATTATCACTTGAATAAAAAAAAAACAACAGGGGAAAATTACTGTGCTTAAATATTAGTTTCCGCTTGAAAATTTTGTTTGTTTTTTTGTTTTTTTGTAATAATTGTAAGGCAATAAACAAGATAAATTTTAATTGAATGATTCAAATGTCTCATATCTCGAAAGTTATATCTGTGTTGTTACTCATTTATTTATTAAATATTACTCCTTATTATTGTTTTACAAATTCTGTAAAAATTCATAAAAAATTGTCTATGCCTTGAAATTAACACACTTTTATTGCTGCATTTATGAATGACTGCTAGGGGACCAAATTTGACATTAAAGCCGCACTTTCTCCCATCATCGGGCACAATTTACCACCAATTCACACCCGATTTCGAGTGTATTTTTCCGCAACTGCGGCCAAAAAGTGTCAACTGACTAATAAATTACCCCATGATTAACACTCGGCAGCAGCTGTAAAATGTTTTTTCCTTTCTGTATCGCGTTTTTTTCGCACAGCTTACAGTATGCAAATGTTTACGGTATTATAATTACTATTTTTTTGTAGTTTTTTGCACTTGTTTTTCTGCTGGAAAATGCCACACGGCATTTGCCTTTGTGCATTTAACATTTTCACATTATTTAGATGGCGAATTATTTGCTAAAAAGCCAGCTAAAGATGCAACTATCAAGAGTCATTAAGTACGGAGTATTAAATGCCTGAAAAGCACTTAGGCGGCGCAATTATGGGGCGACAAAGTCGGTTTTCCGTTCGCTTACCTGGCTAAATTTAGTCGCCGGTGAGAAGTGAGAAGCGTAATTAAAACACAATAAAGTTGGGCAAACACCTCTGTTTCTCGATGGAACTAAACCCTCCAATTTTGCAGCCTAATCACTCACGTACCTAACCGATCGTCGATTAAAAGCCTAGGCAACTAGTTAACCAGCTAGCCAGCTAACCTCCTAGATCCATCACTTTCGAGTTGGTCTAATCGCGTCGGGCTGCCTTAGCCAACTGCAGGCGCGGTCTGCCCGTCGGTTATCTAATCGCTATTTCGCTGCTCTGATTTTTATGGCCAACTATAAAAGCTGCAGACAGTCGTGCTCGTGATTTAGAAATATAAATATTAAGCTGTTCTGCGGAATGGAATTTATGGTAATTTACGGCCAAGTGGCAAGCAATTGCCAGGCGCAGCGAATTCATAGGAAGTCGATACGAAATATTATATGTGTATGACTGAATATCGCGATATGGATAGCAGCTACACTCAAAAAAAAACTTGGTAAAATTTACCAATATAATTGTCAAACAGTCTCCAACCACAAAAATTGTCAATTCTACCAATTAAATAGTTACTTTCACAACAACAAATACACACAATTAGCAAAGACACACACCCAAAGCAAAAACCAAATACACGTAACTATTTTTTGTAGTTACGTTACTATCCGTATAGGTTAATTTTACCAATAAAATTTTGTTCTGTGTAAGCAAACTAAGCGTGGCCCAGCCTCTCGGCCTCGGACAAAAGGCAATTGGTCAGGTCTTTGGCCATATCATTAGCCGTTTTTCTAGCCAATGACCTTGGCTGTCTGCAGGTGTCTTTGGGGAGTCGATAGAGTAGCTGGCTTTCACTTTTCCGTGCCTTCGAATCGGACGCCCCTTTATGTTTTTTGTTCGTATGTTAATGCAAATGTCAACCCAAGAGCCATTCATGGATGCCAAGCGAATGTGAGAAAGCCCAGTAGTCTCCGATCCACCCGCTACCATCTCAAGCGATCCCTTGGGGCAATGACATGGCCAACTCCATCGTCATCGTTTTCTCCGCCTTGTAAAGAAAGCGCAACAGAAAAAATATTTAAAAATAAAAATGAAGAAAAAAACAAATACTAAATAATTGTTTTGTACTGGCCCTGCCCTGCCCCACCCATTATCATTTATGCTTCTCCCTCCACTTTTGAATGGTCTTTTCCCCTTGTCCATAATTGCAAGCCTCGTATTGTGCGTGAGCGCGCATTTTAAACACCTCACAAATGAAGCACGAAAATTAAATACAACAAATAATCATACCTATAAGAAAAGTACGACAAAAAAGTAATGCAAAAAGCGTAATGAGGAAGTGTTTGCCATGTGGACAGTTTCGGTTTGGTGTGCAAAATGTTAATATCCAACTACGGACACCAGGAGCGGTTCGCAGACCCTCGGGGGGTCTCTTTGGAGTCTTTTGATGAGGGAGAAATTTAACAACTTCCTCTATAAGCGATGTGATTAGTGGCGAAGAACTTTTTGTCTGCCCAATAAATATTTAATGACATGAAAGTGACACTGTAATTTGCTGCCATCATTAATAAAAACTTTTACTTAATGCAAACACACATTCGCAATCGCGTGTATTCCGGCTACTCTTCCCTTGGTAACAACATCTGTTGGTTTTTTGATTGATCATCGTATCTTATAATTAGGTAAACGCTTTTAATTTATTTATTTGATATATCTATTTCGGTTTTCAGACATTTTTTGCGTCCAGTTCTTTTGTCCGGTCTGAATGGAAGACAATGTCTGGGAGAGAAACTGCCCAGTCATTTATCAAAATGTATTTTTAAGCAGTTTTGAATTCTTTTTTATTTGTTTTTTTCTATTTGGTTTTTGGTTTTTGGCTGTTAACAGCTAAATTTGCGTTCGTTTCCCAAACGAGAGCTGGGATCAGTAATTCCCAGGCTGCTTAAAATGCAAAAGCCACAGAAACAACATCAAAGTTATTTGTTTGGAGACCAAACACTTGAAAGTTCTCAATAGGCCAGGCGGCGGAGTTAAACAGAAAATGCAATTTATTATGGTTAAGAACTCAACGAGACGGGGGACCAGCCGAGAGATACAGTCAAGCTTCTTTCAGATGGATTTGTTGTAACCTATTAAGTCAATACAACAAATATTTTAAGTTTAAAGGGTATTTTTAGAGTAAAAGGGTATATTGTATTCGTGCAAAAGTATGTAACAGCTAGAAGAAAGCATTTCCGACCCTATAAAGTAAATATATTCTAGATCAGGGTCACTAGCCGAGTCGATGTAGCCATGTCCGTCTGTCCGTCCGTCCGTATGAACGCTGAGATCTCGAAAACTATAAAAGCTAGAGGATTGGTATTTTGCATGCAGATTAGCGTTTTCTTTTGTTATATATTATATATAAACTATTGGTTTTCTTACTGAGGTTCCACTTTAATTGAATACCTATGCTCGGGGGCTCAGGTGCAACGATTGGTGGTTGTTGGCGGCTTGTCTAGCATAAACTGTGTCAACTGCAAGTTTGAAAAGTTGATTCTTATGTTTACTTAGTGTGGGCCCCGCTCGCACATAAATATCAATTTAGCCCTGGTCCTCCGTGTGTGGTTTTCCAGCCCCCCAGCCAATCCCCTGCCCCCTCCAATGTCAGGTTAAATAAATCGTAAATTCAGAATTCTCCGCTGAGATCTTGGCTCAGGCACACAAGAATGTCTCAAAATAAATACGAAAAAAGTGACTCGCAACTAAATTAAACAGTTTCGCAATTCGTATTCGTCAGTTATTTGTATTTTTATTTGTATTCCTTTTTTTTGGGCATGTGTGTCATGTGCGGTTGTCGGCTACCAAATTGCTCGAGGAGATCGGGGCAATTCGGAGGAGTCATATAGGGAGTACGTTGAAGGAAACCTTTCTGACGTCTCTGTACGTGCGAACGCATTGGAATGCATTTAATTGAACAAATGAATAAACCATAATGTATGGCATAAATTTGTATAGAACAGTATTCTCGATAATTGATTGGCAACACACACCTCAGAATGAGACAAAACCGGCTTTGAGCCAGCATCGATATTGTTATTATTCAGTTAGACGGACTGGGCAGATTAACGAGGGGAAATCACTACTTAAATCTCTTCGAGAAACGCGGGAAAATCACATTCTTGCAGGTAAATAGAAAAAATAAGATTGGTTGGAAAGCAAGAGTGAAAATATGTAATCTTCTTATCTACTAATTTTTAAGATTTGTTAAAACATTACCACTCTTTGTGAGTAAATAACATTTAATGTAACCAATTACTAAACAACTGAATGCTAATTAGCTAAGAAATAAATATTTATTATGTGCCTTGAATTTATCATAAAATATAAGGGCAGACAAATGATTTTCTAAGAAATTATATTCGCATAATACCAACATTAGAAACAATCATACATGTCCATCTACTCGGATTACAAATCCACCTCCACAACATTCCGTCGCCAAGTTACTTTGGAAACAAATTAAAAATTCAGTTCTCATCTCACAGCGAAACAAAGGAACAAATGACATTGACTTTTGCTTGCCTTTTCTTTTACTTTTTTTTACGGTCCACTCACTGGTGATAAAGAAAAATTCACTTGAATTCGGTATTAAAGCTCAAAGATCTTGGGAGGCAATTAATAGTGTAAAAACCCCCACAATTTGCTTTAATTTTGTTTATAGACAGATAATAAAGTAAATTATCTCTATAAAAACTGGCAACAAAGTGTGTATGAAGAACAAAGTGTTGGAGAAAAATGATACTGCGTCAAAAAAATATATATATTTTTAGAGACGTTCATCAGAAGTTCACAAGATTTACGAGAGTATGTTTCGGTTTAATGGGGTCTACAAATAGGGGAGCTGAGGGGGCCCCAACTTTAATGGGGGCTCAAAAGTTTAACCAACACAGTATGTTGGGCTACTGCTGCTGCCTTTGTTGTTGGGCTAATTGAGTTGAAGTAGCCGCAGCAGGTTTTTGTTTTACAAATTATATATCTTTTATGCCTGCGTAATTCTCCTCCTTTTTCGCATTTAAATTTCTTGCTCTTTTTGAAAGTGAATGCCTTGACATCATTTGGTTTACATTTTGGATTTTATTTTCGCTCTTTTGTGTTCAATGAAATAAAGTCGAAAATTTTATTTAAAATTCCAAAGTGCACTCCCAATGTCTTTTTCACAATTCTCAACTATAATTTATTCACATTTGTCTGGCAGAATAAAAAACAAAAACCTTTTAGCGAGACAAACAATGGAGCTTGAAAAGAATTATCTGCCTAAGACTCGGCAAATATTTATGCATAAAAATTATTTAATTAAAGTGCCCCGAGGCACGTTGTGTGTCTTTGGGGTGAAAGTTAAGCTCTTGTGATATTTTTGCTAATTATTGTGGATATTTCTGTGCGTCGTTATCTGGCAAACAGAGGGAAATACGCAGAAGTTCCCATATAAATTTGCCGACTTCGACGGCGGCTTATTGCCAAACATTTGTCGCCAGTCACCACACAATGGGGCATTTGTGGGCGTGCCAAGATGTCTGGGCAAAAAACCCATGTAAATTGCTTGTCATCGACGAAATCACCCCATCCCCCCCCCACTTAAACCTTTAAGTGCACTACAACATAGGCTCGAAAATTTATTAGCGGCCAGAAAAATGCCGTCTAAGCGGGTTAATTGAGCAATAAAAAAATGCAAAACATGCTAAACATGCAAAATGATGCCTAATGTGTGTTTTGTATGCGTTTACACAACTGCAACTTTTGCAGCGAAAATAACAATCGCATGCGGCAACACCAATAAAACAACGACCAAACACCATCCAGCATTTCAAAGTTTCCTCTTCCATTGCATAAATTGCAACAATTCGGTTTGGCAATCGCTGCAGCTCACCCGACCACCTGCTATCCGAAAAACACACAACATTCTCTAAGTTATTGCTCTGCCAGCGGGGATTTAGCTAATTACTAATTGATTACTAAGACTTATAAAACGAGGCTCAAGTGAAAAATTGTTAGTTAAAATACGTAGCCAATTTTATACTACATTTTTTTAACTGATAAAAAAAATTGTTAAGGTTATCAATGATATACAATTAAAGTTACCACATCAAAACTAAAACATAGATATTATTTTACAGCTCACTGGTCAATCAATACATTTTTAAAGCCAGCCAATTAGGAAATAAGCTTGAAGATCCCCCCAAAACAACTGCATTACAATCTCAACGGTTTGGGAGCCCACTTAGATTTGACCGCTTGACATTTGGCTGGATTGCAGTGGTTATTAATTGACTTTCGAGTTTATATTGTAGATTCATTTGCTGTTTTTAATTAAACATTTCAATCTTATCTGCCGGCGATAGGTTGTGGGACATGGAGTGTAGTATCCAGAGCCCGGGGCGGTAAAAGTTGGCCAAGGAATTACAATTATCGGCTTATGCCGGACTTATAGACCGAGCTTGTGTGAGAAAGCGTTTCTCTGGGGCAACGAAAAACTTATATATCTACTTATATATTTTTGGTTTCCTCAACTAATCCAGCGTTGGTTAGGCAATGGCTTTGGTAAACAAAGTTTAAGTATTTCCAAACACGGAACTGCTATTTTGAGCTTAGTAAGCCGGTCACTCTGGACAAACTCCTTATTATTCAGAGAGAGCCACATCCCGATCGGCCCATCTATTTATTCATTCAAATCATGACGGCGTCTAATGATGAATGCCATAAATAAAAGGCTCAAGAACGCTCGGACACGATTTCAGCTTTATTTATCACCACGATGCTAAGCAACGAAATCGAAACGAAAATCGAAAAACAAATTTAAACTAGATAATGCCGAAAAAGAAATGCCAAAATTAAATTAACAAAATTAAGCGTAATTATTGGATGAAAGGAGCTTCGCAAAAGCTGACAATTGATGGTCGTGTACATCATCGATTAATAATATATTATACCCAATACCGATTGGAAACGACGCAACAACAAGTCGAACAGGTAAGGCAACTGGCACAAAAAAAACTAATTGATTAAGTCGAATTTATTATTCTAACAGAATCCATTAAAAAGTTAACGATTACACGGGACAGGTTGGGCTGGTTATCCTCCATAAGCAATAAGCGGAAAGTGAAAATTAATCGCCCGCAAAAGAGAATCGCGATGGCAAATATTTATTTATGGAGAAGGGCTTGGGATGGTCAGTTGGGTAAACAACATGTATCCACAATTGGACAAGGAATCGCTTTACAAACGGTGATCAAATGGCAAAGGTATGGCGATGGCGATGGCGTCGTTAGCAAATTGTTTCGGGAACCAGAAGATGACTTCATGTCTGGCCAAAGGGTTAGCATCATTACTATTATTGCCATTTTGACATGTTTGTGAATAAATGAAGACTTAGGTGTGGAATTCTTGCATATGAAATTTCGATTTACTCTTCGCACGTAAATATTATCATTTCTTGTCATTTATGCGCATATTAGCGGGAAAAACTTGGCATTTGGTCATGGGGAAACGATTGAATGATTTTACAATGCCCTAAAATCCAATTAACCTTTGTTCGATATTTTATTGCCAAAAATGCTGTTCATTTTTATTTGGCCATAAACTGTGATTAGGAAAAATTTAGGCAAGCAAAACTTTTCCAAAACAAAGTGTTCGGTAATAAACAATACTCTAATATCTAGATAAATGCTGATTTCATTCAGTAATCTCGATGGCAATTAGAGAGCTTGCTAATAGCACACTCTCTGCTAATAAATTAGCCAAAATAATAGAGTGTGATATGGAAAATTTTTGAACTAGTTACAGGTGTGCTAATAAAGGTGTCTGGTAATAAAAAAAAAATCCAATAACATCTAGATAACTTATAATGGTCATAAAATAGTCTTATCAACTGAGAGTCTAATCAATAAATTCAGGAAATGGGAAATAGATCAGTTTATCCAAACCAATGTTAGACAAACAAAAATTCGTAAAAATCTACAATCTAGTTTCAAACAATAAAGACGTTAAAATAATCAGGCATTCAAGCGGTACATGTGTTATTACAATCTAAATTCAAGATCTAGCTGCGAACTGTCAAAGAAACCCGACAAATTCCACCAACTTTGTATATTCTTGTAATTTGCTGCTTCTCACCAAACTCCAATTGTGTGCGATCGTCAAGTACAAATATATGAATTCTCCATAGGTGTTTTGCGGTGACACCCTTAACAGACGGACAAGTGTGTCTGACACCGAAGTGATCGAGGTGATTGTGCAAAACGATAATTTGGCCGCCCAATGCCAATTCTTGTCGGCTATTTACTTGCTGCTTTATCGACGGACGGGACGGCTCGGCTCATTCGACGTTTTATTCGCGAAAAGGTTTATTTTGTCAAGCAATTAACGGGCATTTGTTGAATTTCGTGTGAAAATTTTCCACTAAAATTCCGGCACAATATTCGCTTTTGGCCTGGGCAGTCGAAAGAGCAAGAGTCAAATTCTTGGCCAAGATAAGCGGGCAGGGCTTAGTCATACCACCAAATTGCAGGCACACATGCAGGGAAAGGCCACCACTGAGCTGAGCCACTGAGCCATTAAAAGCTCGGCTTTTGGCCAAGAGAGCCAAGAGTCGGCCCATGCCGATATCGCCCATGTCAGTTGCCGTTGACTGGCCATTAGCCAAGGCTGTAGTTTCTGTTGCTGGCTACTTGCAATCGCCTTGCCTGATATTTAGAATCGGCCAACGGCAGCAGCGGCTTTAATGCCCTCTTATGGATTGCGCAGACGCCAAAAAATTGGCCAACAACAAGTTGTTTGGCACTCGAAAAAATAATTTTAGACGCAAACTCTCAATATCAATTAAAGATTTTCATTTAAAATATAAAGTAAAATTAAAATATATTATTAGTTATCTATTTAAATGAAATGGACAATTCTGGACATTGTGTAATAAATTAATATTTTTAAAATTAAATCCAAAATGATGTAACATTTTTCTTCAGTGCTCGGGTAAATTAGTTGGCCCGGCTCTTGTCGGACTTTTCAGTTTTCTGAAAAAGTTTTTCCCGCTCCATGTCTGGCTGGTGTACTTGTTACGTGAGAAAATTTTTGTGGAAAAAACTAGCATTTTGTTTGCTTGTATTTGAATTTTATTTTTTGCTCGCCAAGCAGCTGCCTAAAAATGTAGCATTTGAGGCTTTTTGTTTGGACTGCGGTATCTGGCTGGGCCGGGCTAATAAATGCATTCATCTGGCAAACCGCAGGGTGACCATGTGACCGGGTTAAGAAGAAACCTTGGCTCGAGGGAAGGGTTCTACGGATCTGTGCTTTGTGATTGTGGCAGCTGATTGATGGCGAAGGTAAGACAAAACGGGAAGGAGCTTGAAAAAATGACAACCTCACAGAAATTTTAAAACTCCAAAAAAAAAAAGCCAGTTTACAAATTTATTCATTTTTGAAGGAGTAAAAGTACTATTAAGAATCATCTTTATCTTGAGTTTTTATACAACGATTTTTTGTTACTCCTTTGTTTTTGAAAGCACATATTCCATCAGTGGCGGATCCAGGATTTTGTTGTGGGGGGTGATATCAGAACAATTTTTTTGTTGCATACTTTTTGAGTACCAAAATTTCTTTCATTTTTCACCCGAGTGGGGGGTGATATATCACCCATATCACCCCCCGTGGATCCGCGCATGTATTCTATATATTCTCAGTTTATTTTTCAACATTTTTTATTTCGGTGCGCTTTGTCATTTTACTCAAACAATTTAAATGCATCGCACAAAAACAAACGTAGATATTTTGCATTGTAATTGGCGCAAAATTGCCTGACGGGGTTTTTGTATACCTCGCCTGCTCTTCTCTTGGACCTGAATTGAATTTCAATTAACGTTCAAATTGCTTACAAATTCCACTTGCCATTCCAATTTCAATAACGAAAAATAATAAATAAATAAGCTTAACAAAAATAATTCGAACTCAATGCAAACAAAATGCGCATGAAATTAATTCGAAGGAAAAATTGCCAAATTCCGAAAGCAATTCGAAAAGCAACAAAAAAGTTTCATAAAATGTGTGGCACAATGAAAACGAATTAAATTAAAATTAAGTGACTTGCTTTTGATTTATGCGTTGATAATGCGACTTTTGGCACTACGCTAAAACACAAATCAGTCCATTTCGCTGATGAAGCTAATGGATTAAGTAAAGACTAAATAAAACTTTGCAAATGTGGTCGAAAGGCTCAGACATACGGTCAATAGTAAGTTCTTTTATGAACTGAAAATAAGGCTTTATGTTAATTATTGGAAACTAATTACATTAATCGCTGAGGTAAATATTTATTTACGATACTGGAAAAAGTTCACATTCATCAACACTTTTTGATTAAATATTTGGAATATACAGAATGTGGCACTTCCAAGAATTAACCACAAAATCTATCCAATCTTGAGGGTTTTAATTGAATATCAATTATAAATGTTGATACCTACAAACTAAACTTGAAACTGATCATAAAAAATACCAATACGTAATACCAGAGTAAAACTAATTTTTCCCCGTTTGACCCGTGGCTATACTTATTTAATAAGCCCTTTTAAACCACCATTGCACGATTACCTGATTAGACATTTAGTTACTTTGAAACCACGTCAGAACCCTTTTCGTTTTACAAGTGCGCAGTTTCCCTTAGAAATTGAGAAAATCACCATTCGCAGGCAAAATAAACTCACGGTTTAATTATAGAAAAACAAAACAATGTAGAAATAGAAACATTTAAAGCCAGAGTAAGAATTAAGTAATGCGATAAAAATAAATGACATGACAAAGGTTATTGATAAAATGGATTTTCGACTTGTTTTTGCCATTTCCATTTAAGATTTTATA
Source organism: Drosophila prostipennis (assembly GCA_037075205.1). Taxonomy (NCBI): domain Eukaryota; kingdom Metazoa; phylum Arthropoda; class Insecta; order Diptera; family Drosophilidae; genus Drosophila; species Drosophila prostipennis. The sequence goes on along the minus strand of JBAMCJ010003577.1, from coordinate 22,851 downwards.
TTTAGAGACCCCGTTCCGGTTATTAAACAGCGTAAACGGAGCTCCGTGACAAGCGATTTGCCGCAGTTGTAATTGCATCAAATGCGATTTCGAGGCACACAAACCCAGTCTAATGCACACGCAACTTTTGCGGCGAAATATGTGAGTAGGGTGGCATCTTCCGTGTTTGGCTAAATGCAATTCGAGGTATTCCGAAGTTGCCTCACTCGTTTGGCTAAGTAATTGTGCAGCCAGCGCAACGATCGAAAGCCAACCCGCAAAATGTGGGCAACTTGAAAAAAATGGCAATAAATTATATTGAAGAGTAATTGCGAGCAATATTCAAATGAACAAACAGTGAAATTTACAAGGCCCGTAAAGTAAACAACACCAATTTATATGACAGTTCTCAAAGCAATATTATCAAATATTAAAAGGGATATAATAAAGTAGAAACAGAACCAAAAATAATTCCAATTAAATGATAAAATTACTACAAAAACCGGGTTTTTAAAAAACTTTAAAGCTAGCTAATATCCCAAAATAGATGCAAATAAAATTTAAGCCACATGAACGGGGTTTTAAATTCATTTAAATGCCTCCTTTATTTCTTAGAAACGTTTGCCAACTTTGTTTTCTTTGTATCTGGGAAATTCCGGTCTTCCCTTGTCGTGTCCAAGATTCATAAATAATTTATTAGCCTCGCTTCATTTGCGGCTTCTGCACATTCTCATTCTCAAATTAATTATTACGAATTAACACAGAACTCAAGAAGCACGCGTCGGATAAAAATTTAAAGAAAAAAGCGCAGGGATAGCAGATAAATAAATGAACTTATCACCTAAGGCACTTTTTGCCATTTTGTGGTTTGGCTAGTTTGTTCTCCAGATCAAACGAATCGCGTAGATTGGGGATAAAGAAATGTTTTTCTGTTCTGTTCTGTTTTTTTTTGTTTTTGTTTTTGCTGACGCACATTTCACGAAAAATTATAGAAGCCCGCGAGTTGGCCACCTCACTTCTTCCCCTTGGCCTGGCCATAATTATCAAAGATTTTGTTGGTTAATGAATTTATAATGGTTTTATTTTTATCTCGTTGGCGAATCCAGACAGGTCTGGCTCAATCGTTTTGGCCGTTTTCTTTGCTTTTGGCATGTGCCAAAACAATTTGCCACCTGCTGTCTGAACTTGAGCTCGTTTTCTTCTCGAATCGCATTTACTTTTACTGCAAGAATTTCTTTGCGTTCAGCTGGAGGGGGAAAAACTCTCACTGTGCCCAAAAACGACGGCCCGACATGTCAGGCGATGATGTGTCAAATGTCTATCCAAATGGCTACGTGCCGCGGCCAGGTGAAAACCGAGTCCGAAATATCTTACAAGCCAGGCCAAGAAGTCCATGTCCGGCGACATAAAGTTTAATGCAAAAAACGCAAGTGGAAATTAAGCGGAGAATAAGATATGCCGCCAAACTTTTACTCCAGCATCAGATTCTTTTCGTGTTGAGTAAAAGTGAAGCTTATAAAAAGATTCCATTTGTGAGAAAAGTGGAAAGTCTCACAATCTATAAGACTTCTGTTTTTTAAGATCTTAAAGTAAGAAACCTAAAATAAACCAATTTTGCTTCATTATTTGCTCATATTCAAATTTCATTTAATAATATCACCGGCAACGACCCAACTTTGATTGATTTATTACACCATATTTTGTCATTCGGCATTTCATTGTTAAGGTTGTTTACCAATTCAAATTTACATACGCATGAGCGAAAAATTATTCAAAACTGTCAATAAATTGGCGGGCTTGGCCATCCGTATTGTTTATTTGTTTGCCCAAGTTCAAAGTTCGTATTTTATTTACCCACTTACGTAATGTAGACATGATTTAGTTTAAACTTGATTTTATTTCAGGTGATCAGTGGACCGATTTAGTTTATTAAGGCGATTTGACAAATCCTCTTAGTTAGCTAAGCGATTTCCTATTAATTACGATAGATCAGCGAGGGAAATTGTGCAATTAAAGGTTATTGCGAGTTAGTAGTTATTTCTATTTTTTAGCGGAAAGGTTTCAAAAGATACACTGCCGGGCCGAAAATGACGCAAATTTATGATCTAAACAAATTATATTCATTGCATGTGAGCAATTGTTCATGGTGGCTGCCGTTGTCGCAGATCGTTTCCGTTGACAAATTCACATTGTTATAGCCCGATCACGAAATAATGATCGAATGCAGTTTTAATGTTGTGAAATCCGAGGATTTATTGATGCCAGCCAGCGGAGCATGAAGATTTTGATTTAATAACGTTGAAGTTCTGCATCAAGATCTGAATTTTGTTCAAAGTATCGATCAGCTAAAGTTCAGCAAAAACTCGAGCAGATCCCAACAGGTAGAGATACAGATACAGATACAGATCGTTGATCTCTGGCGACCTCAATTCATGTGCGTGGATTCGCCATCGATCTGGCAAAAAAAAATAGGCCGGCTAAAAGGGCCAACTCTCAAATGGGTCTCCCGGTGCAATTAAGACGCACACAAACACCGCCGATTCTGCGCTGAAAGGCAGTAAGCATTCGAGAGCTGTAAAACCAAAGACGGCAGTCAGCAACGGTCAGTCAGCTCGGCAAATTAGCATTTAACTGCCACTCAACAGTTAGGCTCCAGTCCCCTGGCTCCATATGCGAATACGGGTATGACTAGCGGCAATTAGAACTGAACTAAAGCTGAATCTGGCGAGCAGGTGGAGTTTAGTCCCGACTAAAGGTTACTCAGTAGTGCGAAAATTCTTAGTTTTAGGGAATAATTTAGGAAACGAAATTAATAAATGAGATTGTTAACCAAAATGTTTACATATATTGTTTAGAAATTTATTTTGAAAATGTATACCCTATAACGCATTTGTAGGTAACTTTACGACCACTAAATCGTACTACGTCAACAGTTATGTAAGAACTTTGTTTTCCTCCTCTCGCACACTCTATGAGTAATTGACCCATATTTAAGGTTCTCAATGCGAGCAGTGAGCCGTGCGAAAGTTTGCGTGCCTCCAGCTTTAATGGTCCGCGAGTTATGAATAGTGTGTTCGAACCACTTAACTGCAGTCGACGAGCGGGGGACGTGGGCTAAACAATATAAGTCATGGGTGATCTACACTTGTTTTTTTAGTCCTCTTCCTCTTTCCCTTTTTCCCCTTTAAGTTTTTGGGAATTTGATAGAAAAACATTTTTATAGTTACCTGAAAACATCCACAAATCTTGAAGAGCTTTAGGTGTGTGTGCCTCGCGGAATGGCCTGGAAGAGAGATAAACAAAAGAAACTATTAAAATATTTGAAGGAAATACAAAAGATATATCAATTTGGAAATGCGAAGATCAAAAATGTTTTCACACGCCTCGTGAAATGAGATAATTTGATGGCAGCTTTCACATCGAGGGGGTTTGGGTTGGGTAATACCCCATCGACCCCCCTCCACTCGAAGTGCAATTATAGAGCGATTTATTGAAAATGAAAATAAACACTCGCCCAGACACAAATCGAAATCGAATCAAATCAAAACGCGAGGCGAAATCAAAGCTTGCACAATGGGAGAAAAAGCAAAAAACAAAGGCCAATCAAGAGCAATCAAGCGCCAAGAGACCAGAGACCAGAGGCAACTTCAAGCTGCAGTTCTCCACTGGGATCGCAGATGCGTCACAGAGAGCTACATTTCGAGATAGAAGATACAAGATACAATACACAGAGATACAAGATACAGAGCGGCAGAAAGGCAGAGATACTTTATGTAGGTTGTTTCGGTTTCCTCTTTCTCCAGCTGTTTTAGTCATGAATCAAGCAATTGTCGAGGCACTTTTATTCTGTTTTAAGCGATATTCATGTTGGCTCATGGGGCGGGGTAATTGGCCTGGCAAACGGGTTAACGTTAAAGTTAACGCTGACGTTAACCCAGAACTCGGAGCCCAGAAGAGTAGTGTGAAAAAGCGCGAATATCTCCCGGTTACAGATACAAATTGCGAATGGGCCCCTCCCTGACTAATTGTTTGTTCTCCCGCCGATTCGGCATAACTCCTCTGTTTTTTTTCTCTGTTTTGTTTTCGAAAGTTCTGGGCCTGACCTTGTTTCCCTGTCTTTTGGCCAAGCGCCATTCAAAGATGTCGACAACTGTCGTCATTGGGTAAATAACACAGAAGAGAGCAGGGCTAATAGGAAAAGATTCACTTTAAAATAAGAAAGAAAAACAAACTAGAAATGCCCGGCCAAACAATGCGGCAACATGATTCCGCACTTTGCCACTGTTTCAACAGTTGGGTAAACAAACACACTCCAGAGATCCATTCCTGTATTTCCCATATTCCCCATCCGATTCCCAGTTAACTTTCGGCAGCGAAACTAATGCGACGGAACCGGCCACATTGTGGTCCATTTCCAGTGGCCCAAGCCAAGCCAAATTGATCTTCGCCACCAGAAATGTGTCACACTTCCCCGCGAGCAATTGGGTCAGATATAATGATGGCACCCGGAATGGTAAATCAATTTGGAGACCGACACAACCCCAGACATGTTATTCCCGGCGGGGATTCGACTGTTAGAAATGGAAAATGCTCGCCGGGGTAATGTGTCTCAATGCTATTACGGCCGCTCAACAGGTTTCAACTTAAAAGCTTGATTCGGGCATTAAATTTGAATTTTACAATCGATTAACATAATAGTTCACCTAGAATATTGCCGATATCTCCATCAATCATTCTATGGTCAAGAATGTTCAGTGAGCGATGGTGTTTACCCAGTCGTTTATGACCATAGGAAAGGCTATGTAAAGATTGATTAAAGTTCGACCTTTAATTTTCATATATTTACATGTGATTATTATTGTAGGCAAATAACTTCCCAGACGAAAAGCGTTTTTTGACTAATGATCCCGAATTGACCTTGGGAAATCGTCACACCTGATTTTCCGTAGACGTAAAATTTAAGTAAATAATTCCATTTAGTTTACTGGTCTTGAGGCCCTTGAACAAAAGTATTTATTTCCAGTCCTATAAAAGTTAGTTCTATTGGAATTCCAGCTAAATCTTATCTGGTTCTCCTTCGAAATTTTCGATTACTAGATTACTAGATTCAGTTGATTAGAATTTTAAAAGTTCCAATAAAACTAGATATTCACTAAATATTCATGGTGTTACAAAGTTTCTTTCTGCTCCACCAAGTGTTCCAGTTTCACACTTTCCTCACGACTCAACCTCGTCCACATCGATTGCAATAAAGTATAAAATATCTGGCCCATAAACCAATTGCATAAACGATGAGCTCCATTCGGCGTAGGCTGTACCTGTATCCGAGCTCATTTTAAGGCAGCAACCTTCATGATTCTGATTCTGTATCTGTATCTATGCATAACTAGAGACCCAGGCCCGCTTTCCACCGGCAATGGGTTGGGATTTGATTTTAGTTTAGGTCTCGGCCTGCGTCGTTGATAATTTATATGTGTCGTCCAGCCCCCACAATCAAGTAGTAACCAGCAGTGCCTTTGTTTTTACGGCCAGGGAGGAGTGAGTTTTATTTCCGTTTCACCATGCCCCCACATCGTTTTCCTTTTGGGCCTCAGCGGCATCTGAGAACAATCGTACATATGTAATTGCAATTGCCGAGCCACTCACGACAGTCGAACCACCAAACAACCAAACCACCGAACAACCAACAACGAGTTCGACAACGAGTTAGGATCTGGGTTTCGGGGAGGGAACATTTCTACCTTTTAATTTGTGCGGCATACTACGAGAATATTCAACTACACCCTGCAAAAAAATTGTATTTAAAGTGTATGAAATGACTCTGATAAGGTGGATACAATAAAATGTAGATATAGATAGAAAATAACAAAATGCAAAATAAATTTTACTTCAAAATCATCAATGGAAGCGAAAGGAGTTAACAAAGCAAGCCTTTTCAATGACATTCCAAATATTTCTTTCTGTGTAAGCCGCAAAGACGGTTTCTCCCCTTGGCTGCTTCATTTTAATGTTGTGTAGAGGAGTTCTAAGACCCCGACAATTGCAACGGAAGTGCGTTCATTATTTTTAATGATTTTATTTAGTGGCTCCGCAGCTCTGCCTTTTGCATTTGAATGCCTTTGGAGGACAGGACTTGGAGGCATTTACACGCCGAACTCTCAAAACATCTTATCCTGATCTTGAGTTAAGGAATGGAATGGAATGAAATGGCATGGAATGTCTGGCTTGTTATGCCCCAGCAGACCGAGACAAGTAATTAGTGGTGGGATAAAGACACGGACAGTGGACGAGGGGATCGGGGAGGCATAAACAAGTCAAGTTCTTTGATTCCCACTGTCCATAAAGATTAGGTATTTATGACCGCACCGACTTCCGTCCGTCGAAATACGAGGGTGGTTCGGTAATATCTTAATGCCTTTCCCAACACACAAGAAAAATCTCACTACCTGCCCCGCCTCGGATTTTGGGTTTTTCGGGACAAAAGATTGTGTGACTCTCTAGAACCCAGAACGCAAGAACCCAGAACCCTCTATCGATATTTAACTACTTTTATCTCTACATCTGTCTCCGACTTGGTCTGAGCAGCTTTAATTGCATCTTTCAGCAATTAGCGAGCCAGGCTAATTTTAATAATTGAATGGAAAACAACTCAAAGTCAGAAGGGCAGACTGGGCTCAGCCACAATTGACATTCGGATGGGAACTGTGTGTCAACTTTGACCGCAGAATTAAATTACAAAATGAGAGCAATAAGCTGATTCTTTAATGCCCTTACTCATTGTACCCATTTGCGTAAAGATGTGAGTAATGGATGCATCTTATTTTTGTAACGATTAAGTTTCTACAAATAAATCAAAAAGACTCATCTCGTTTGTAAAGCTTATGTATTAAGTGAACCCAATAGACCGCCAATTAAAAACATTGTAGACTTGGTATTAACTATCAAATTAAACCATTTCATTTTAATGATAACTGGCCTTATTATATTTCCTCTCCTTCAATCACAACTTGAAAACTAGAGATACAAAGGTTTTTAGAACAAGTAAATTGATCATTTAGGTTTACAACTTAACAGCTTAATTTCCAACGTCATAAGTTATTTAAAAGCTTAATTATAGAAAATCTAACTATAGGTACTTTGATAGAAACAAGTAAACCTACAAATTGTATACCATTTTACACTAACAATCCAATGATATCTTTGACAAAACAACTTTCCTATCTAAAAATAAATGTATATTTTGTACAAAATAAATACCAATAATATTATTTTACTGGTTTTCATCTGCCCTAAGAGCCAATCGTATTCATCTCAAACATTCAACTACCTTTATTTCAGGTGTGCGAGTGCAACGAAAGGTTATTGCTGGGTTCAATGTGAGGGGGCACCGAACGCCCCTGACTGACAAGTGAACGGCAAGCACAAAGGGGGATTCAAAGGGGTTTCGGGAGGGGGCGCATGTGGTTGCATCTGAGATCTGAGACAATTATAAACACAAACATACAACACGAGTGCAGCCACAAAAGGGTGAGCACAAAACGTTGCATGACACGCCAGCGGCAAACAATCGACATCAATTGTTGCATGTGATTTGCAAGTTTTCTATTTTGACGTTTTGAAGGGGAGGGGGGACATAGGGGGGACTGCTACCGGGGGGAGTTCGATTTACATATTACTGAAATCGGTATAAAAGGCAACAAAAGCCTAAGCCGGACAAACGTCATTCAACATCATCGCAGCAGAGTCGTCGTCGCCGTCGTCTTCATTTGAATCAATTAAACCAGTTTGGGTCTACGACTGCGGGTATGTGTGCACATATGTACTCATGGATGGGTGTGTTTGTCTGTTTGTCAGTCAGTCCTACCCGTACTCATTAGGTATTCATCTGCCTCCACTGATGCTGCACTTGATTGATCATTCCCCGGGCCGGGCCGCGCCTAAAGTTGGGAAAAAATTCCATGAATTCGATTATAAGAAATCAAATTCTCATAGACATTATTGGATGGACAACCCCCCTTTAGTTTTTTAGTTTTTTTGAGAGCATTAAAAACCAACATCAAAGGTGCCAAAGACCGCGAGGGAAAACCTGTCTTATACACATGCATCTCTCTCTCTATCGGCTTTTCAGTATTCGTTTTCCATCCGATCAAAGAATGCAAGTTTTTTGTTTCCAAATCCAAATCCCTCCGACCATCGTTTTAATTTTGGAAGTCGAAACTGGTTTCTCAGATTATAGAACTCCTCCGCCGTCTAGGCACCAGAAACAACTGGTATTTATAATGTTTTAACGCTTAGTTAGGAAACAAACACAAGACGGCGAGGGAAAAAAAACCAACGTTAAGTTTAAGCTGGATTTGGGAATTTTTATGGAATGTTTTCCATTGTCTATGTTCTAAGACACCTCTTCTGTTGTCCGTTCTTCTCTTTTTTTCCCAACAAAGAGTCGGACTTCATCGATTCCATTTTTTATTAGCATCGAGACAATCAATTTCCCAGCACTCAAACACTCCCAGATGAATCATTAAAGAACTAAAACTAATAGCGCGCTCATATATCATCCAGTGATCATATATCAGTGAAAAGAAAAGCCCCAGGCGTCTGATTTATGCGCAATTTCATATGCCACTGCATATTAAATGAGTAATAACAGAAAAAACAACACAGAAACAGACATCCCGCACAGAACGAAAGAAAGATTATTTTCCTCTATGCTAATATTCAGTAATAGCTGACTTTTTCTGCATTTCAGTTAGTCTGTGTTTGCGCAACGATTACGAGGAAATTGCCAGAACAAAACAGAACCAAACACATTGCAGAGGCAGATATGTAGATACAAATATAGATAGATGGTAGCCAACTGTATTCCATAAACGGATCCATGTGGGTTTTATCAACGAAACGAACAGAGGTGTAGTCGCATGTTTGGACTAAAGTATTTGAGAGCAAGTGAACCGGAGGAAATTATTTTGTTATGAAGAAAAACATTGAGATGTACAAAGATAAATAATATCAAATAAGGAAAATGTTTATATTATGTATATAAGAATTTGGTAGATATAAACCAACGATTAAGATTACACTTAGTATTCTACCCTTTTAAGTGGAACCCCCATACTACTGATCTACACTGTAACCATTCCAGATGAAACTCATGCAAAGTGCAAGTGGGTGGCGCCCATTTAGAGAACTTTGGCGACAACAACCAGAAACAACTGGATCAACAACACACCAACTAACAACACAATGGGAACACTAAGGCAATATGCAGTAATAAGCAATAAATGGAAATAAAGGTCAAGTTTAAGTGACGGCGATGACGAGAGAAGCAAAAAAAAAAAAAAGAACACAAAAAACAAAGCGAAAAAAACAACAGAATCTACAGATGTAATGAAAAGAAAACGAATAAAAAATATAGAGTGGGTGGGCGGTTGTGGAAGTCAAAAACAAGAAGGAAAGGAACTGTGGAGGCGTTCTATGAATGAATGAATATCTTATGAAATGCTGGAACTATGTAAGTGGAAACAACACAACTGAAATTGGATGGAATGAGTTGGAATTTTCGGAAAGAGCAGAATTTATATTTTTGGGAGTAAATCGACGTGATTCAAACAATTCTTGGAAATGTGAACACGATAAAATTTGTATAAATAAAAAAATAACATGCAAGAAATACGACCAAAAAATGTGAATGTGATTTGATTCTAAGAAAAAGAATGCAGCGTTAAAATAAATGGAATACAAATAGTTTTTATTAAATAACCGAAAAACATTTCCAAAAAGAAATAAAATCCATAAAAAATATATTTTGATGGGAAAACGTGGAGTAAGCCATGCCTAGCCTCCACCCACATCAATATAATTACCATGCCCACCCCCTGGCCCGAAAACTGCCCCCTCTTTTGGGACCATCCCCCCATTGTAATTTCATTCATTAATTTGTGCCGTTGGCTGACTTCGTCGTCTTCGGGGGTTAAGATTCAGCGAACCTCGACCACCAAAGAGCAAGTGCCAATTAAAACCGTATGCGAGTAGGGGGGAGGGGGGCCAAGACGGAGGGGCGTGGCTACTGTGGGGGTGTTAATTAAAATTGAAATCAATTGTTTCAGCCAGCTCTCCGCAGTTTACGCTTCAACGAATTACTGCCCCATGAGCGATTGTGTTTTTTTTGTATAACTCTCAACTCAAAACACAAGATTTCTGTTTTATGGTCCACTTGAGGGGCCAAAAATAGCGAAGAGACATCATTTAAGGCGTGATTGAGCAGCTCCGCACGAACCCTCAAATTGTCGCTTTTATGCGAAAATGTCGCTAAAAATAAACGATAACTATCGACGGAGCTCTAATTGCCTTGGACAACTGACAATGGATATAACAGAAACCCAATTAAATGCTAGGACACGACACACGTTCGGAGCGATAGCTCTTTCCTCTTCCACGACAGTGAATATTTTTATCAGCCATCATATGTTAAGTGCGTGATCAGATATGGCTCACGAGTTCCAGGAGCGTACTCAAAAGGGGATAGTGAGAAAGTTAAGCGTAACAATCAGGAAGATCATCAGGAGGAAAGATTTAACAAAAATTATAGTGGTGTGCATAGTAACGAAGAGAACATTATTATCATAATAATAAAAAGACATAATCATTATTAAATAATAATGTCTTATTTATCAGGGTTATTTGGGCCAAGTCAACAAACTCGGTCTGGTAATAAAAGAACCATTCAGCAAAGTTGTCATATCTTTATTTATTTAATTTAATATACCCTTTTCAACTGATTTTTATTTTGTTATTTCTTTTTCCCGCACTCCTCAACCCATTTTTGTGTAAACAACTCTGTCCTCAACTAATTCAGAACACGGGCAGTAACTTTATCGTTCTTTAGATAGGGGCAATTTCATAGTTTGTTCGGTAATTACACTTTCAAGTCTTTAAATACATTTCCAGTAATTGTTTAAGCAATTTCAGTTAATGCCCGTCAAGTTTGCCACTTGAATTGTTTTAGTTATTGCGCAATTCCGAAAGAGATTTGCTATCTCTGTCTCTGGCGTGTTGTAATACATTCTAATATATTCGGACATTATTTATTATTATTTTTAATATTGTCTAATCATTGAATATATTTGTATATGATATGTGTATCTTTGTTTTTTGCTCATTAACGCTTAATTTGCTTAAAAGTTCAGGTTATTCCATCTGTTTTTTTGCTAGTTGAAAACAACTTACGTAGTTTCTGGATGGACTTGGTCAACAATAGAAAGGTTTCAGTCTGGACAGGTTTTTTTTTCATTTAAAGAAAAAAATATTAAAAGAACTGAACTGTCAAAACTATTTATTGTTTTATTTCTATAAAATTATACCAAAATGGAAACAAGGCATCTCCACATGGCTGCCATTATTTTATTGTATTTTCAGTTAATAAAATAAATTGCTAGAAAACAAACAAATTCAAAATGGTTACTAGAAAAAAGGCAAATTAAAAATTCAATGCACATAACAACAAATTGAGGCCTTTGGCCGACTCAAACGGCAGCGGACAACAACAATTGAAAAACCTTCATGAAAAATTAGCCACGATGAGTTTTTGTTGTTTAGCCGCCGCACGAACTAACCAAAATGCTGCTTTGGGCCGCTTTTTCATTCATATGGGCCAAGAGTTTTGAGCCCGAGCCTGAGCTTTGTTTTTCTTTTTGCGCACAAATCAATTGACAGAGTCACGTAATCAGCGCAATCATGGCTAAAATCATTTTGCGGCTTCTTCGATTTCCAAGCGTCTTAAATCAATCAAAATGTCGCACCCAGGGAGATGAATAAACGTGGACGAAAAAACAGGTTGGCTCGCAAATCGAATTATGTTTTTTTGGAGATGCAAAAACGTTTACGGAGGAAAAAATCACAAAAAATCAGCCGGGGGACCTTGAGCCAATTGATAAATGCATATTCAAGAGTTCAGTCGAAAGGCTTGTTAACTTTCTCATAGTTTTGGTAGTTGCTCAACTCAACTAAAAGTTAATGGGCAACAGAAAATTTGTGTTTACCCAAAAATATTACAGACGTGAAGAAGATGGAATGGAATTTATTCATTTGCCAACTTGATTTATTTTAGCTGGCAATGAAAATTCTCAAACATTAGCCAAAACCAAACAAATTGCGGGACATAAATTAAATTTAAATACTCGTTTTGAATGTGCAGAAAAAAATTGACAGACACATTCAAGGTTTCGACTTGCTAACCCACAAAAAACATGCAGTAAAAAACAAACAGAACACCCGCAAAGACCGATAAAAAAAACATTCCACCGAACAAATAATAAAAAATAATAACAACATCCAAAGCAAACAATGCTTCGCACAAACAACTGAAATGTTGTTCGCTTCGTGTGTTTACTCGCTGCCAGTTTAGAAGAAAACGGCTTAAACGGGCTGAGATTTATATTTGGGCTACAAATATTTTCAGGCATTCCACGGAAATCTCAAACACCTCACATCCATAATTTTCCACTTGATTTTACCCATACCTCTGGCCGGCTTTTTCCTTTTTCAATTAGAGCAACATCAAACGGCAATTGCCACATTAAAGCTCGATTAAAGTTATAGAAAGAAATTCCCTTTATAAAGCCAGTGTCTTTAACCTTTGCAGCGGCAACAGCGGAAATTGGTGTAAAACTAGTCTCAGATAGCCGCTGCTGTGCTGCAGATGTTGCTGTTGCACAGAGCAGCGAGGCAATAGCAATAGCAATAGCATTTTTGTATCACGTTGCAAGGCGTTTTCAGGTTCAAGCCACTTTTGTGGTCAACAACATTTCACCGCGGCAACAACTTGTGCAGCAGCAGCAACACTTCCGATAGCCGTGGCTATATAAGTGCAGCGACTATAGCTTGTGGCTATGAATGAAATGGGTCCGAGTCCGAGTCTGAGTCAGAGCTTAGACCTGACTTTTCCACAAATGAGTTCATAACGCTCAACGGTTCGGTTCGGTTCGGGAGAGGAAAACATGAAAAGAGAAAAACTTTCATAATTACAAACAAGGCAAGCTCCTTGCCATGCACTGAGGAAAATGATTATGATGTGAATTTCGATTTATTTAAAAAAAAGGCATTGCAACCTAACATAAAGAAAATAATATCTACATACAAAAAAAACAAGTTCCCGTAAAAACGATATGACCATGTAAATTTCAGGTCATATAAAACCCATATCGTTTTTACATGAAATACTCTTACGACCAGGTAAAATTTACCTGGTCACATATCATATTAAACTTGATCTTAAATAATGTAAAATCGATCTACGTTTCATATCGATTTTTTTTTGGGTGTATATATAAATTTATAAAATGTTGAAAACTTTATTCTTTGGGTTTCATAACTTTTGTTAGCGAGTACATTCAATTAGTCAATGTTTTCTGTCTATAAATAATATTTTAAGAAAAAACTCTACAAATTTAGGTACATAACTTTGTGAACCAATTTTTTGTACTCTGTAGGTGCGTTCAACTCACCGCAGTGACTGTTGTTTGGCGCAAATGTGCGAAGAGTGGCCGCTGACTCTGGCTTGCTTCAGTAGCTGATTATTTAATCGAAATGATTATGTTTTGGCGTTGCCCATTAAATGTAATCATGCAACTAAGTGCAACACACTGGCTGCAGCAGCAACATCCCGAGATCGGAGATCCGAGATCCCAACATCCCGATTCCGAACCCCCTCCCAGCGTCTTGTCTTCAGCGATCTCTGATTGTTCATAATTAGCCATGGCAGGCAGGCAGGAAGTATCACAAGCCATACAACACAAAGCCACCAATTTGCGTTGTAAAGTGAAATAAAGCAATCAAATGCTCAAATTGTTTGGGAGCCAGTAGCTCCAGTTCCGAACTCGTAGACTGGTAAGCCCAAAAAAACAGAAAATAAAAAACAAAAAACCAAAAAAAAAATTATAGCAAGTGCAGAGAAAATCAAACAATGACAAATTGCTGGGAATAGCTTTTCTTTTCCATCATTTTCCCCATAATGGTGGGTATGCAGAGAATAATTGTGCGTAATAAAGCAAGCAACCGCTTCCTCTTTGCAGTGAAAAGGTTGACTCAAAATAGAGATATCAAATCTGAGAGTACTAAAAATAAGATTGAGTATACAGGCTTATCTAAGTATTATATGAAAGGGTTTGTTTGACTGCATCTTATCCAACCGCTTCTTATCAGCACGTGAATTTGAATATAAGCCATAAGAGAACATATAAGACCCCTTCCCATACAAAAAATATTAAAAATATTACAGATATATGCAAATAAAGGGATATATCATTTGGACTGGTAATTGCTAATTCAATTGCTACACTCAAAAAAAATCGATATGAAACATAGATCGATTTTACATTATGTAATATTAATTCTAACTTGATATGCGGCCCCGTAAATTCGATATGCTCGAAATTAGTATTTCATGTTAAAACGATATGCGTATTGCATAACCAGAAATTTACATGCGCATATCGATTTTACGGCGACATGCTTTTTTTTTGTGTGTATAATGTCTACTATATGAGACTTGCAGATTTTTTTCATTTGCTGCAAAGCTATCGCAGTTTTTGGCTTATCACTTAATCCCAGATACGCACTTCCGCCTTGATAATACTTTGCCAGGATGAAATAATGTTTTTCATTGGTTGCCACGGGAGTTCTATTTCACAAATAAGGGGCTTGGTTTAGCCCGACCTTTGGTAAACATGTTGACATAGTAACACTGTAGTTTGCACGTGCTATTTGGCCAGTGGATACGAGTAGAAACCCCAAAAGCGAGCCTCTATCGGTTGCCAAATTATCGGCATTACCGTACGCTCTATAATGCAACATATTCTCAACACATTTGCCATTTATCTTACCCTAGGGCAACGCGGTTTTTAGCACAGCTGCCAGCTGCTGTTTCGGATAGAAACCCAGTTCTAGCCGCTAGCCGGGGGTTCTGAAAATGTCAGTTGGATTTGTCACAACTTAATTGCCTTAAACGCTTTGGCACGGTTCTAAAAAATCCCAATCAATAAACGGGGGGAAGCCTAGAAAATACAATTAAATATTTATGGGTTAAAGCGGCGATGTCAGCCGGCGGAATGTTAGCTTAAAACAAATCAATTAATTAAGTCGCACGCAAGGTATTTTACAAATCATACTTAATAAGGTCAAATTGGCAATTGAACAACAAAAAAACAACAGAAAAACGACTAAAAAACAAGCAGCAATCCCAAACGAGTTGGCTTATAAAAATAAAACGTATCTTTTATCGGGCTTTATGCAAATTGAGAGCTAAAAATTTGCCTCGGCCGGCGGACAAAGAGATCGAATCCAGTTAAATAACAAATTGATAAATATTAATAAGGCCAGAGGGTTTCAGTTTGTTGTTTTTCGAGTGTGCGTGCATTGCATTTACGCTTGAGTTGGCCGCGTATCTGAGTATCTGCGCATCTACGTATCTAGCAGATACAAAATGTCATCACCGCCAGTTACAGTTAAGCTGCATTTGAGCGGGCCTTTTTATGCAAAGCACAGCGCATGAGGTGGAATGTATCCGCCAGATACAAATTGCACTTGCAATCGAGTGTAAACAAAACAAAGGCGCAAGAAACACGCGTGCGCTCGTAACGCGACTCGAGATACGATCGCCGTTGGTCTTTGACTCTGTTTTTTTTGTTACCTTAAGATACATGTGTGTTGTATATATCTGCGAGATTGCGGCAATCTAATATTTATTAAGACGCCGTGTGACTTATGCACCGCGATGCCTCGATGCCTTGACTTTAGGCCGCGAATCAGAATCAGTTGGATGCAATTGTCGTCCCTATCTGATGACTCAAAATAGGTCACCAGATAGTGTTCAGATATGTCGTCTGACATTGTTTACCTCTCGAGCAGCTCGTACGTTGTAAAGTGCCCCGTGCACCAGATAAGCAGGAAAGGTATTAAAATTATTTTACTGCAGGGTTTTGTCCATGATTCACCAGCCACTTGGATCAATTACACGAAAATACTTGGTGAATTAGGATGAGTAACCAAAGCGAAACCAAAACGACACAGCTGATAAGAAGGGAATATATGGGAAAGGAAGTCTTTCTTGGAATTTGGAGACTGCTTGTTTTTTTCTAATCAGAATAGAGAATTACTGAAGAAAGGCAGGAATTTATGGTGCAATTTGCAACCTTAAACGTAAGAAGCTAATAAAATAACCTAACTGCGCCGCAGTTTTAAAATAACTCAAATTAACAAAGTTTAAGGCCTGCAAAAGATCAGGGTTTAACCGAATTTTCACCTGATTAACCGCCCCATTTATGACGGAAGGTGCAAACCCACTTTTCTGATAAAAAGGCAGGAATTTCTAGCCTGATTTTTGTGAGAGGGGAAAGCCAGCGAGACTTCACCTTCGAATCGGGGCTTTCCACTCCAATAACTTTGGCCAATGGCTCTCGCCCGAAGGCAATTCCATGGCGATCCGCCCAGAAGGCAGTTCACAATTAGCAGTAACCTCAATGGCTCGACATGTCTCCTCCACTCGTGTCACTTGTGGCAACCTTGTGCTATGGCTATGGACACGGGGTACACAGATATATATATTGGATAAGTATATGCCGATCAGCGATCGACGGTTTAGCATTTTGTGCGATCGGCGTTCGTAAGCGACACATGAACCATAATTAAAAGCGAAAAACAGTTGGCCCCAAATCGGAGACACCGAAAAAACCAGTAAGCAAAACCAAAAATGCGCGCGCGTTTGCGCACTGCGCACCTGTTTTTATTTTTTTAGTTTTTCGTACCTCCACCCCCGAAATGGACTCTATACTGCGTACCCCTCGGGTCCAAAACACCCTCACCAGTTGAAGTTGGCCAGTTTCATGAAACAATTACGAATACGAGTGCAAAACACAAGCAAAACAAAAACCAAACCGATCCAATCCGATCCGATCCGAAAACAAGCTGAGGGGAACGCCAAGTTGGTCAAGCTGTTGGCCAAGTTAAGACGACGACTTGGGGCTACTTTGGGGGGACTCGGCCTATTGCAACGTTCGCCCCTGCTGTTTGTTGTTGTTGTTTTTATTGGGGCATAAACACGGGCATAGTCAATGCACAGTGGTATTTTGGAATTTATTGAAATAATACGCAGGTCCCTATAATAAATATTAAAATTTCATGGGAAAGTCGGGAAATTTGTTAAAAAATTTTAAAAATGGTATACCCACTTTAAAACACTTATATACCAATTATAATTGGCTGTAATCTGCGCCTAATAGCTTGTAAATTGTCTTTGGTTTGTTGCTTTGCATGAACACAAATCTATTATCTTTCAAGGTGAGCACACTTTGCCATGTGTTTTTCTTGAAATGCCATTTATGCAGCGATATCTGCAGGGGTTAAGTAATGCCATTGTTGGCCTTCTCGGCCCACAGTGATCGACAACTGGCCCGGTTTGCCTACGAATGGAGTAGCCTCTCCTTGTCAACCCACTGCCTCTCCCTCCTTTTCATCCTTTTCATTCAATTCTGCAGGGAGAGAAATGCAGTTGAATATGAAATCGTCATGGTTTTTACATGATATCTACATGATTTCTACACGATATCTACATGATTTATTATATTCATGTTATTTTCTAATAAATACAAAATTGCCGGTAGTATACAACTCGAAATCACCTAACTATTCCTGTATTAGTTATTAATTTTAATAAAAATATTTAAATTTTCAAAATATTCATTTACAATCTTTTTACATTTTAAATCAGATTTTAAATTATGGATTTTTCTTTCTGTGTGCTGATCGCTTCGATTTCTGTTCGATCGCTCGCCTTTTTAGCTTTGGCGTAAAATTGCAGACCGATCTTGTTGTTGTTGCTTTTGCTTTTCTGCCATTAAGGCAACAACGGCTAAAACACACACTCACACAAACACACGAAGAAACAAACAGCGAGCAAGAAACCTGTAGAATTTACAATTACAACAAACAACAAACACACAGCGCGCGTATCTGCGTCAATGCTTTTTTAACGTTTTTTCATACTTTGTTCGCTTACTGGGCGCATTTGCAATTGAAGCGTGGCTCACACAGACACAAAGACGCACACATGCATGCAGCTAACCCACTTGATATCGCCATCCCCCTCGCACCGAGCGGCTTGAAGTCTGAACGTGTTTTTTATATAACTTTTTTATGCGCATAGTTTTGTTGTTCATAAAACTTGTTGTTGTCGCTTGTTTTGTTTTGTTTTTTTTTTTGTACCTTTATTTTTTGATTACTATTTTCTGCATATATTTTTTTGGTGGGAATATTTGGCATTTTGTTTTCTTCATGTTTTGAGGAATTTTGTTTTTTTCTTGTCTAGCGATAAGTAGATGCAAGATACGAATGAATAAATGCATTTGGCTGTGAGTCATATGGGATTGGAATTGGTTTTGCCATTTGGTATTGGGAAATTTCTACAGGTACGGCTTCCCTGAAATATAATGGCCGAAACAATTTCAGTTTCTCGTTTTTGCACACGCCATGCAATTTAACTTAATAGATAAATCATTTTCGAATCTGTTATCTCATTCAATTTAGTGTCAAATTGGAGCTCTATCGACTTTCGACTCCCAGCTTTCAGCTCCCAACTCAATTCCAATCCCAATCCCACTCGACGACGACTACAATCCACTCAAGTCTCATGACTTCATTTGGTCTTGTGCAATTTACTGATTATCTCATAATCATCTGCTCGTGTGCTTCAATTTGTTTCCAAGCGACTGTTTCTCCGCGGCTTAATGATGCCTGGAAATTAACCATGGATTACATAAATAAAATAAAATTAAATAAAACGAAAAAACAAAAGCAGGCAACAAATTTGATTTTATTAACTTGCGGCTGCATTTCAATTTTGGCATTTACAACATTTTTCCCGTCTTGTCGCGTGTGTGTGTTTGTTGTTTTCGTGCTGATTTATGCTGATTTTGGCCCAGCCGCGTTTTCAGTGAAAGTTGAGCGAGTTCAAAACAACAGCCAAAGGTTGTGTCAATGAACTAGGGTGGGCGAGTTCCCCAATTTGGCTCGGCATTGGCTAATGCCAAGGTATGGGGCTAATCTTTTGTTAACAATCCATTGGCTTATCGATACAAGGCCTCTCACGTGCCTCCTCTATCAATGTGTTCCAAATATAGTCGGTGACCGGCTAAATAGGTCTATAGGTTGATTACAGGTTAAACTGGCTAAGACGATTTGTAATATTTAGGGCCGTTTTCTCGTCTGTCTGTTAAATTTAAAGGAAGCTTTAAACAATAATTTCCCATACGATTTCAAGGCTCTAACCCATCTTTAAATTTAACAAACGGGCGAGAAAGAAGTGACGAAAAATATTTTCTAAGACTGGGTTAACAGAAAAACCTTAAAAAATATCTAACAAAAACCCATTATTATTTTTAAGCACTGGTTTTAAATGACCTATTGAAGTCTCCCTTTGAATAAAATCTAGAATCATAGAACTTAAACCAATATGTTCAGAGATTTCCCGTAGGATCTATTTCCTAATGTCGATAGTTTTGACTTAGATTAGTATTGGTCATCAAATGTAGTGAGTTTTTACAATATCACCTTCGTATATTCTTTTATTTCTATATCTTTAAATACTTTTTCAGTAATGGGATATTTGAGATAATGCATAAACACTGTTTTCAGAATATTCGTATTGGGAAAGTTGCAGTTAGTAGAGGCTAAATGGGGTTTATTTTATTGCTCACCTGGTGATGATCGTTGCGGCAACAGGTAGTTGTTTCTGTTTCTGGTAAAGTGGACGGGCGATAAGAAGGAGGCCACGCGAAGAGTTTCGGCAATAGCAATATCGAAATACCAAAGGCAGTTACTCGTTCACTTTCGATTTGATCGGCCGATAAGGCATTTACAGGGAGAACTCGGTGTTAACACGGGTAAGCAAAGAACAAACACACTTATTTTCTGTTTGCGTTTCAAAACAAAACCAAAAATCTGTGGATCTTTTATTTCGATTTTTTATCGTTGTGAACTTTTTTACGTTTTCTGTGTGTTTTCTGTCCCGCTTGCTCTTTTGGGGCGCCTTTCTCACTCTTGTCCGCTTTAACCGGTTTTTTGGTTTATGTTTATGCTGCTGCTGTTGTTGTTTCTTTTGCTCTCGGCTTGAATTGAGAGGAAAATATGCTGCAATTGCAACTAGCAAAAGCAAATTGTCGAATGTTTCCAGCCACTGGCTTGTTAAAACGAAATAAAAACGAAAACTTTAAAACACCCGCGAGCGAGGTAACCAAAGTGGAAACTAAATAAAAAACACACACGCAGGCGCAGAACGAAGGAAAGCGCAGGAATGTTGGCGAACAGGTGCGATCGTTTTTCGGCCGCTTCCCCAAAATTCAATGTTTACTTTGTTGTTTTGAATTCTTATATCTCTGCCCTGCTTTTCACGCTGCGACTTGAGTTTTCTTTGGCTTGGCGAGCGCTTTCCGCGCGGCGATTCGTTTAATTCGAGCGTGTTGTTTGCGATTGAACACCTGTTGCGCGTTCGATTTTCATAAAACTAACTGTGGGACCGTTGGTCGACAGCCGAAATATACCACGGAAAATGTTACAGGTCTGGCAGCACTAGTCTAATTTGGAATCACCCTGTGGGCCGGTTTTGTAAGAGTTTTTCTGGCGCAAAATTTGACAAAACATGGCGCACCCTGTAGGCCTATTTTGTTCCAGTTTTTTGTCATTTAAAGTAGAATAAATAAATAATAATTAAATAAAATAAACTTACTCTTTACTTACTTACTTACTTTACAGAGATCCTTGGCATTTCCAGGAAACTTTACTATATAGTGTTTTGTCTAAAACGGATTTTTGGATTAAATAATCATAGAACAACGTGTATTTTAGAATGATAAATTAAACATAAATTTTTAAATAATAAAAAATCATAAAACATCGACTATGGCTATCGATAGCTATCGGCACTAGCTATTACTGACAATCGCTGCCCTGCCATCGCCAATAGCAACAGCAACAATCAGTGACGACATAGCTATTTTTGTTTTGAGTTTCACCACATCGCAACCGAGATAAAATGTCCGACACCGCTTTCCTGGACCAGTTGACCAACAAGGAGCTGTTGGCCAAGTGCTTGCAGCTCGGCCTGCCGGGCGTTCCGGTGACGGACAGCACACGCAGCGTGATCATTCGCCGGCTAAAGAGCGCCATCACCGGGGTTCCGCTGAACAAAAGCAAATCTGCCAGTAAGAAATCCACACCCAGACGCGAAACCGTGCACGGCAGCCAGGTGTCGACGCCCACCTCGGAGCCAGTGCGTCGTACGGCCGGAAGGAGTGCGGCCAGAAGCGACGGCAGCAAGATTAGCGAGCAGAGCCGTCGCACCATCGCCTATGGACTGGACAACACCTCGATCTCCGGGCGATCTGTGCAGACCACGACCACGGTCTCGGATGTGGGTTCCCAGTCGGAGGACGACGACTTCTACATGGTGGACTCGCCAAGCATCAGAAATCGCCAGGACCAACATAACAGGCGCTCGGTTTCGCTGACCAAATCCGGGGTTCTGACCACCTCCTACACCCGCGAAGTGGACCAGCCGCTGTACGAACAGGAGGACTTGCCAAGCCGCAGCTACACCTACGAAAGGCCACAAGTGCCAGCCGCCCCTCTTCACACACTTCCCACCTACGAGCCTCGCATCGAGCCATCGTCGTACAGACGCTCAGACTTGGGCTTCTCGCGACCCCTGCTGACCCAATCCGATCTAAATTCAACCAGCTACCTGGAGGCCTCGGGATTCAATCCACAACTCTCGCCCGTTTCGCCGAGAAACACTTTCAGTGGCTCCGCCAGGCCCTTTGGAGGTCCAGCACCAGCTCCTGTCCGCCAGCGTCCAAGTGTTTCGGCCAGTGGACACAGCTTGGCACGCGGTCGGCTGCTCCAGCCGACCACCGCAGTGAACACCCTTTATCCGCAGTTGAATCAGTTCTACGATCAGCCAGACAACGCAGGCGAAGCCATGGACACGGAGAGTGAGTCCGAGGTGGAGCAATCGCCAATCAGGAGCAGCTTGTTCCCAACCAAACGCTCTTCGCCGCTGGCCAGGCCTCAGGTTAGGAAGCCTCTCGTGAGACAGCAGGACCAGGTGTCGCCCATGTCGCAGTTCCGTGCCCTGGTCGCATCGCTGGATCAGAAATACAATCTCAAATACTACTTCATACTGATAGTGACGGTGATGCTGGCCACCATGGTGTATGTGGTTATGACGCCCAACGCCTAAGAAGAAGCCTTTTCGACATTTAAATTTGGTTTTGGTTACTGCACGCATTTTAAGACCAGACTTCAGCGAAGAATTTTCCATAAAGACTAAAGTTCCAGACATATATGCAAAGCTAACAAATATTCAGTTCAAATTTGCAAGTCTTTAATTGCTTGTTTTCGCATATTATTTCTTTTTATACATAATTAGAAAAATGTACTACATTATAATTATTGTATTGTATTAAATAAACTAATTAAATGTAAGTGCTCAGTGTGTGTTGTTGCGATTTGTGTGTGTGGTACTCTCTGACAACGGACCAGGGGGATTGGATTTCTATGCTTTATGCTACTATTTACACGCCATTCAAGTGAACAAAACAAACAGTGTAAAATCGTCGAAGGACATCAGGGGATCGCGGCTAGGGCATCACAAAGCAAATGGCTGCTGGCGGCGATGGCTGACTAATTGAAGTGGAACTTGAACTGGAACGGCGATCCGTGCTGGAAGTGGCCGAACGGATGCTCGCCATGGAAGCCGCCGCGCTGACTGGCCTCGGGATCCAGGGGATCCTCGCCCTGGTCGAACTGGCGTCGCTTCTCGGGATC
>JBAMCJ010003572.1:0-58230 GCA_037075205.1 Drosophila prostipennis | reverse complement strand
CTCTGTGCATTAGAGTTTGTATTATTTTGGTTGTTATTATTGCGGTTATTATTATTACTATAATACCCGCGACCCCCTCTATTTCCCCTACCTCTGTAGGTTGTATTTCCTCGGTAATTATTATTGTTGTATTTATTGTTGTAATACAAAACAGCGTTTGACTGTCCTGTAGCTTCAGTACAACTGTTGACGAACTTGGTTACGGCTTCGTTCATATCCACAAACGTTCCCGCTTGCATTATGAGTTTCACCTTATCCAACGAACAATTAGTTGTCATTGCTTTGACAGCGCTTTGGGTGCTGTATTTTGATGCTAATTCTAATGGTAAGCCATCATTGACATAAGCTTCTTGGAGGGCCTTTGTCAAATCTTCGACTTCCTTAGCATATACTGTAGCTGTTTTATTTTTTTGCTGTAAATTCATCAGTTTGGCAGATAAAACTTCTACTGATTCTCCTTTTACCGTTTTTGTAAGTTTACATATTATGTCAGCGATGTTGCTTTCATCTCCTATTAAATTGCGAGCGTGTCCTTTTAATTTTGTTTTTATTAGTTTGTGAGGAGTTGAATAACTCATCACAAATAGCAGCAGCTAAAATAACTGATGGCCGGCCGCTTACCAGTTACGCGGCGAATTAGCGTAGTAGCGGCGCGGCGAAGAGCAAGTGGAGAGTCAGTTTCAAATAGAGAGTTTGGAGACCGAGAAGTGGAGAATGAGAGTTTGGAGACTTCGAGGTTGGGGGAGAGAACTCTGCCAGAGAGAGTTTGGAGAGCAAGGAGCGGAGAGGGAGAGAGTGGAGACTTCGCGGGCAGAGCCAGAGTACCGTGTGTGCAAAAGGAAATAACGGAACTGCACCGGACTTTGGACTCTGCCGTGGACTTTGGACCAGGAGGTCAAATGCCACATCTCAGGAACGGGGCGACACACAGGCGTGCCACATGCCACAAAAGAAGCAGCGGGACGGCAGCAGCACGCAGAACAACAATTTAAGGCCGTGCTTGAAGGACAAGGGGGTCAAACAGGAACCATGAACTTTGGACCCGGAGTGGAGAGATGCCGCGGGCAGAGCGCAAGAGGGAAATAACGGCACCCGGAGGCCCTATATAAAGCCGCCGGGCGCTGGCAGCAGGATCAGTCGATCACGAAGAGTCAATCTATCAAGATCAGTCCAGATAATTCAAAGTGAGCAAGTCAGCCAGTACAGTGAACTACAAGTGAACAGCAACAAGTCGAATCGCCGGAAGCAGCGCCGTGGGAGCCTACAAGGAGCAAGATCGCTACGTCGAGACGTTCGGGATTGGATCACCAGGAATCTCCGAATTGAGACGCAGGTAGCTGAGGTCCAGAGGGCATCACACGGCTAGGTCAAGGCGATCCGTTTTCATTTCTGTCTCCACTAAATCCTCGCATCCCGCCTGGAGAGTCGGTCAGAGTTTGAGCGGTGTAAGCCTGCGACAAGAAATCGTGAGCTTGGGGAGAAACCTATCAGCCAGAGGGGAGATCGGTCAATCGTCTGTGGTCTCAAGTGGAGAACTCCAGGAGAACCCTGCGGTTTGAGTCGTGTAGTCCCGGATCGGCGTGTGTCTGAACCCCGAGTGAAACGAGCCAGAAGGGAGATCGGTCGATCGTTAGTGGCCTCAAGTGGAGAACTCCAGAAGAGCCCTACGGTTGAGTCGTGTAGTCCCGGATCGGCGTACGACCAAGATCCCGAGTACCAGAAGCCACGCCACGTCAAACCACGCAACCACACACCACGACAGGTCGAGCTACGAGGAAACGTCAGGGACGATAAGCCAAAGGGTGAAGCTAGGGCGGAACGTTCGTTTGCACTAGGCGTAGAAGCGAAGTGGAGCGCTTGGCAGTATCCCTGCGTAACTTGGACTGCCAGCGCGATCTGAGCGGAACACTAGTGGGACCATCCGGGACAGAGCAAGGGACAGGTGGTGGCATCGACAGGAGAGATTCCTTGAGATCGCGGCCTCTGTTCACCCTAGTCTGAGAACGGTGACGCTTCCCTAAACCCGTGCAGCTGATCTCCTGGCGAGTCCAGGGCGCTACGAGTAGTCGTCGATTCCCCGCATCAGCGTCTTCAGGGAGCATCAGCGTCTTCAGGAAGCATCAGCGTCTTCAGGGAGCATCAGCGTCTTCAGGAAGCATCAGCGTCTTCAGGGAGCATCAGCGTCTTCAGGGAGCATCAGCGTCTTCAGGGAAGCATCAGCGTCGAGGGAGCTACAAGGAGCTACCGAACCGGAGCACTCAGTCAACGAGAAGAGCACCGAGTCATCAAGGCGACCAGGAGTCGTCGACGGCCACGAGTGGCCATTGCAAGATCACTGTACTATCACGCCCGCAATAAACCCTTTTAGAACCCGTGAATTCTGTGCTTTCTCACTGATCTACTGGGCGGTCACGTTTATATAAATTTGGTGGGACGAACACACAACTGTACTGAGCTAGCCGCACGAATCTCGTAGCGAGCAGACCTAAATAATCAGTTCGTTACATCTGGCGCCCAAAACGTGATTGTCCCAGCAGTGAAAGCAACAAAAAGCAGAATGGGGAAGAGTTGGATTTACCGTCTGAAGAAAGAGGACTTTGCCCATGTCTCACAGAGGCTAAACATTACTCTGGAGGGCAGATCTGAAGACATTAGAAAGGCATTGTCCGAATATTATGCACAGACGGAGAACGACCCCAAACTCTTCAATATCTGGGCCGAGCTGGAAGCAAAATACGGCGACAGACCTAGCACCAGCATAAAGGTAACAAACGCCGAAGGTGAAGACCTAGTGGCAAGCCTAAGCATCCACGACATACAGAAGGAGGCACAAAGGAGAGAACCAGGCCAGGAAAGGCAAAAGGCAGGACCAATAGCGACCTCTACCCCCAGCGAGCCCGACTACGCTAAAGTCGCGAAGCAGGTCAGAGAATGGTCTTTCAGATTCGATGGCACAGAGAAACCACTCGAATTCTTGGAGCAGGTGGAATGGTCCGCGAATACCTACGGGTTGAACTTGAATTTAATACCTCGAGCGATGCCTGAGCTACTACAAGGAAGAGCATTAAAGTGGTTCATCTCAAACAACCGGCAGTGGGGAACATGGGTAGAATTTATAGAAAGTTTCCAAACATTCTTCCTACCCAGAGGATATTTTGCCAAACTAGAGGACCAGGTGAAAGCTCGGAAGCAGGGATTCAGGGAGCCGTTTAAACATTACATGGTGGAAATGCAGACCATGGTAAGACCGCTCGGGTACAGTCCGGAGAAAATACTCGAGATCATAAGGGAAAACAGCACACCAGACCTAAGAATTTCCCTCCGAACATACAAAGTCGACGACCTGGAAGCCCTCATGATCCTGGCCGACGAGTACGAAGAGCTGGAAAAAGAGCGGGAAGCATTCTCCCAAGAGAATAAGTTCAGCAGGACAAAAACTACAGCCCCGACACATGTGACATGTAGAAGATGCGAGGATACCAGCGGGCAAGACAGGCCAACCGAACCATCACGAAACACGCCGCATATAGAATATCAAAGGCAGCAGACAAACACTTTATGGAGACCACCGAACACCACCCAGAGACCACAAAGCATGCCAGCAGGAAGCAACCAAGCACACCAATACATATCCAACCCACAGGAGGCGTGTCGCAAATGTGGCGGACACGGGCATTGGGCAAGAGGTTGCCGAAACCAGCGGTTGCTATTCTGCTGGATATGCGGCAAGGTGGGGGTGAGATGCATGGAATGTTGCCAGAGAGCGGGAAATGGCCAGCGATCCCAGCCGCAGAGAGGCGAGCGGGGGTCGCACGCGGATACCTCTCCAATCTAACTGGCAGGCTAATCGAGGAGGAGCAGCAGTTGTCCGCAGCGGTGACGATTGGTGGGAACTCGTACAAAGCCACAATCGACACCGGGGCAACAGCGAGCTTTATTAGCGAAGAGCTGGCGGATAATCTGGCTGCTCTGGGAAAGATTACACAGACGAGACGGCAAGTTAGGTTGGCAGACGGAAGGTGCAGCGGTATAAGCGCGCAGCTCGAGGTAGAAGTCGCATTCGGCAACAAACGACTGACCATGAGCCTGCTGATATTACCAGGGGTAGTGGACGCACTGGTGCTGGGCTGGAATTTTCTCACACGGGTTGGCGCTGAGATAAAGTGCGCAGGTCACGAAATCCTCATACCGGCCAGGAACAGACACAACGGATGGCTGGAGGAAAAATTATCGGTGGCAGTTATTCATGAAGACCGCGAGGAAGGAAACATCGAGCAATTCCTAGAAGCAGAGCTGGCAGAATTCCGAACCATGAGTGGAACTTCGAACGTGGCCGAGCACCAAATCACCATGAAGGACGACAAACCTATAAAACAAAGATACTACCCTAAGAACCCCAAAGTTCAAGGGGAGATCAATGCAAAGGTGGACGAACTTCTGCAAATGGGTTTCATAGAACACTCGAAGAGCCCGTATAGCTCTCCCATAGTGATGGTGAAGAAAAAAACCGGGAAGTGGAGATTGTGCGTCGACTTCCGACAGATAAACGCGAAATCGGTGAAGGACGCGTACCCAATGCCACGCATCAACTACATCCTGGACCAACTACGAGAAGCACGCTATATCAGCAGCCTGGACTTAAAGGATGGATACTGGCAGATTCCGCTGGAGGAAGCAAGTAGAAAGTTCACGGCGTTCACGGTGCCAGGGAAAGGGCTTTTCCAATGGAGAGTTATGCCATTCGGATTACACTCGGCATCCGCAACATTTCAAAGGGCCTTGGACCAAGTGATTGGACCCGAGATGTCTCCACACGCGTTCGCGTATCAGGACGACATAATCGTTATCGGACGCACACAGCGAGAACACAAGGACAATCTCAGAGAAGTGTTTCGGCGTCTGAAGGAGGCGAACCTGAGGATAAACCCCGATAAGTGTCAATTCTTTAAACAGGAGCTGCTGTACCTGGGACATCGGGTTACAAGCCAAGGAATTGGAACAGACCCAGACAAGGTCGCCGCCATAGCCCAGTTAGAGCCACCTACAACCGTCCGCGAGCTAAGGCAATACCTAGGAGTGGCATCATGGTACCGCCGATTTGTACCGGACTTCGCACGCATCGTGAAGCCACTCAACGACCTACTTCGCAAGGGCGTGAAATGGGTATGGACGCAAGACCACCAACAGGCGTTCGAGGAAGTGAAGGCGAGGCTGGTGACGGACCCAGTATTGGCGTGTCCAGATTTTGGAAGGACATTCGTCCTACAAACAGACGCCAGCGACTACGGAATAGGGGCAGTTCTGACGCAAAACACGGAAGACGGCGAGAAAGTCATCTCATACTCCAGTCGAACATTAAACGGAGCCGAGAAAAACTATTCGACCACAGAGAAAGAGTGCTTGGCCATTGTCTGGGCAATTCGAAAACTAAGGCCCTACCTGGAAGGCTACCACTTCAAGGTGGTAACGGATCACATGGCGCTGAAATGGCTGAACAGCATTGAAAGCCCATCCGGAAGAATCGCCAGGTGGGCCCTTGAGTTGCAACAATACGACTTCGAGGTTGCGTACAGAAAGGGCCAATTGAACGTGATAGCCGACGCACTGTCCAGACAGCCGGTGCCGGAAACCCTACGGAGAGCGAGAGAGTTGGTGCCAAATACGGAGTGTAACTGGATCCGGGACATGCGTGAGAAGATCAAAACACAGCCGCAGAAATTCCCAGACTACGTGTTCGAAGGCGAAACGCTGTATAGGCAGATCCCACACAGAGCAGGCAACGAAGATGTGGTGGCCTGGAAGCTGTGCGTCCCCACAGAGCTAAGGGAAACGGTCCTACGAGAAAATCACGACTCCCCAGCGGCCGGCCATGTAGGAAGCCGGAGGACGATTGCCCGTCTAGCTGCCAGGTACTACTGGCCAGGAATGCAAAGGGATGCGAGAGCGTACGTTCGGAAATGCGAAGAGTGCCTAAAATACAAGCCGAACCAGCGACAGGCAGCGGGTAAGATGCTGACACAAGTCCCCGAGGAACCATGGGCAACGGTATGCGCAGATTTCGTGGGCCCTCTCCCAAGATCGAAGCACGGAAACCAAATGCTTTTAGTGCTTATCGATCGGTTCTCAAAATGGACAGAATTGGTGCCACTACGAACGGCGACAGCGGAAAGCCTTCAAAAAGCGTTTAGAGAAAGGATAATCGCCAGGTTCGGAGTCCCGAAGGTAATAATCACGGATAATGGGGTGCAGTTCACCAGTCGAGCATTTAAAAGGTTCTTGAGCGACACGGGGATAAAGCATCAATTCACGGCACCATACACCCCCCAAGAAAATCCCACCGAACGTGC
Organism: Drosophila prostipennis; assembly: GCA_037075205.1. NCBI lineage: Eukaryota > Metazoa > Arthropoda > Insecta > Diptera > Drosophilidae > Drosophila > Drosophila prostipennis. The sequence continues at coordinate 51,883 of JBAMCJ010003572.1, read as the reverse complement.
AAACCGAACAGTAAAAACAATGATAGCCCAGTTTGCCGGGCAAAATCAAAGAAACTGGGACGAGAAGTGGCCAGAAATAATGTTGGCAGTGAACTCCAGCGTGTCCGAATCCACAGGATACTCTCCTTCGTTCCTGACACAGGGCAGAGAGCCGCGTTTGCCAAACGCCTTATACGACCGGGAAACTTTGGGTTCAGGAAGGCAGCCGGAAACTCCAGAAGAAAAAGCCGAAAAACTGAAAGAGATATTCGAAGTAGTACGAAGAAACTTGGAGAAAGCTTCTCAGGACCAGGCCAGACATTATAACTTACGACGGAGACAGTGGAATCCAAGGATCGGTGATGTCGTTTGGGCCAAAGAGCACCATTTATCGAAAGCAGCCGAAGGATTTGCAGCAAAGTTGGCCCCTAGATACGACGGGCCATTCCAGGTCGTGGATTTTGTTTCGCCTGTGATATGCAAAATACGCCATGTAAACACAAAGAAAGAGCGGACCATACATGTAAGCGAGCTTAAACAACAAGAAACAAGCGAGCGACCGCAACAGGCAGAAACAACAAACGAGCAACAGCATTGAAACTTATCCAAGGATGCTTCAAGATAACTCCAAGGACTCTGCAAGGATACTACGAGGGAACTCCAAGGACTATCCAAGGATACTACGAGAACTCCAAGGACTATCCAAGGATACTACGAGAACTCCAAGGAATAACTCCAAGGATACTACGAGAACTCCAAGGAATAACTCCAAGGATACTACGAGAACTCCAAGAAATAACTCCAAGGATACTACGAGAACTCCAAGGACTATCCAAGGATACTACGAGAACTCCAAGGAATAACTCCAAGGATACTACGAGAACTCCAAGGATACTATGAGAACTCCAGGGATACTACAGGGTAAATCCGAGGAAACTCCTGGACACGCCAATACACAGAATACACAAGAACACACTAGCAGCGGATTCGTCGTCGGGCATTCACCAGAGTCTTCCGTGAACACGCCGCGGGAAACAGAAACGCACAAGATGAAGCCACGCAGGAAAACATATGCACTGGAGATCGTATTCAACTTTCACCGAAGAAAGGGGGGAGACGGTACAGCTTCAGGGCTATACCGTATCCAGCCAGACATCCCCTGACAGAAACACCATTCGGAAGAAAAACACGAAAGCCCTGGAATATAGACAGAATAAATGCCGGCCAGCCAAGTTAGCAACTCACCACAACCAAAGTGGTACAAAAACCCAGTGGCTGACGGACTGCGGCAATCCACAGCTTCGCCGCAGTCAACCGTATAAGGGGCATTGACCCCAGACCCAAGGGCAAGAAAGGGCATATGTTGGATTCATCTGGAAGAACAAAAACAAATTAGAAACAGAAGAACAAAAAGACACACCAAAGCTTGCACTTACAAAACAATTGTAATTGTGCAAACTCACCATGGGATAGGGACGGGGGCGCCTCGATAGGGCGGTCGATTGGCACGGACGATAGTGCGATCGATGGGCACACGATATATGGAAAAAGCATGGTGAATATCGTTACGATCAGGTGGCAACGCTACACCTGCAATATCGATAGATGATGAGTATCGATAGGTTATGAATATCGGTTCCGAGTGGAACCAGTTCAGAAATCGTCGCGGGAAATTCAGACTGCGGGCCCGCTGGCATATCGATAGCCGATGGTTATCAATGCCCAGTGTGGCCAGATGGAGGATCGGCGCGGGAAGTTCAAAATTGTTGTGGAGATGCCGACTTACGCCGTAGAAACTCTCGGAGTTGAAAGCGTCGAGGGAGCATCGAGGGAAGCAACGAGGGAGCGCCGAGGGAACGAGCGGAACTTCACGAGGACTCGAAGGCTAGAAATACGAGGAAACGCCGGAGAGCAGGAGCCGAATTCTAAAATTTCCCGAAGTAAGGGGGGAATGTGAGGAGTTGAATAACTCATCACAAATAGCAGCAGCTAAAATAACTGATGGCCGGCCGCTTACCAGTTACGCGGCGAATTAGCGTAGTAGCGGCGCGGCGAAGAGCAAGTGGAGAGTCAGTTTCAAATAGAGAGTTTGGAGAGTGAGAGTTTGGAGACCGAGAAGTGGAGAATGAGAGTTTGGAGACTTCGAGGTTGGGGGAGAGAACTCTGCCAGAGAGAGTTTGGAGAGCAAGGAGCGGAGAGTGAGAGAGTGGAGACTTCGCGGGCAGAGCCAGAGTACCGTGTGTGCAAAAGGAAATAACGGAACTGCACCGGACTTTGGACTCTGCCGTGGACTTTGGACCAGGAGGTCAAATGCCACATCTCAGGAACGGAGCGACACACAGGCGTGCCACATGCCACAAAAGAATCAGCGGGACGGCAGCAGCACGCAGAACAACAATTTAAGGCCGTGCTTGAAGGACAAGGGGGTCAAACAGGAACCATGAACTTTGGACCCGGAGTGGAGAGATGCCGCGGGCAGAGCGCAAGAGGGAAATAACGGCACCCGGAGGCCCTATATAAAGCCGCCGGGCGCTGGCAGCAGGATCAGTCGATCACGAAGAGTCAATCTATCAAGATCAGTCCAGATAATTCAAAGTGAGCAAGTCAGCCAGTACAGTGAACTACAAGTGAACAGCAACAAGTCGAATCGCCGGAAGCAGCGCCGTGGGAGCCTACAAGGAGCAAGATCGCTACGTCGAGACGTTCGGGATTGGATCACCAGGAATCTCCGAATTGAGACGCAGGTAGCTGAGGTCCAGAGGGCATCACACGGCTAGGTCAAGGCGATCCGTTTTCATTTCTGTCTCCACTAAATCCTCGCATCCCGCCTGGAGAGTCGGTCAGAGTTTGAGCGGTGTAAGCCTGCGACAAGAAATCGTGAGCTTGGGGAGAAACCTATCAGCCAGAGGGGAGATCGGTCAATCGTCTGTGGTCTCAAGTGGAGAACTCCAGGAGAACCCTGCGGTTTGAGTCGTGTAGTCCCGGATCGGCGTGTGTCTGAACCCCGAGTGAAACGAGCCAGAAGGGAGATCGGTCGATCGTTAGTGGCCTCAAGTGGAGAACTCCAGAAGAGCCCTACGGTTGAGTCGTGTAGTCCCGGATCGGCGTACGACCAAGATCCCGAGTACCAGAAGCCACGCCACGTCAAACCACGCAACCACACACCACGACAGGTCGAGCTACGAGGAAACGTCAGGGACGATAAGCCAAAGGGTGAAGCTAGGGCGGAACGTTCGTTTGCACTAGGCGTAGAAGCGAAGTGGAGCGCTTGGCAGTATCCCTGCGTAACTTGGACTGCCAGCGCGATCTGAGCGGAACACTAGTGGGACCATCCGGGACAGAGCAAGGGACAGGTGGTGGCATCGACAGGAGAGATTCCTTGAGATCGCGGCCTCTGTTCACCCTAGTCTGAGAACGGTGACGCTTCCCTAAACCCGTGCAGCTGATCTCCTGGCGAGTCCAGGGCGCTACGAGTAGTCGTCGATTCCCCGCATCAGCGTCTTCAGGGAGCATCAGCGTCTTCAGGAAGCATCAGCGTCTTCAGGAAGCATCAGCGTCTTCAGGGAGCATCAGCGTCTTCAGGGAGCATCAGCGTCTTCAGGAAGCATCAGCGTCGAGGGAGCTACAAGGAGCTACCGAACCGGAGCACTCAGTCAACGAGAAGAGCACCGAGTCATCAAGGCGACCAGGAGTCGTCGACGGCCACGAGTGGCCATTGCAAGATCACTGTACTATCACGCCCGCAATAAACCCTTTTAGAACCCGTGAATTCTGTGCTTTCTCACTGATCTACTGGGCGGTCACGTTTATATAAATTTGGTGGGACGAACACACAACTGTACTGAGCTAGCCGCACGAATCTCGTAGCGAGCAGACCTGAATAATCAGTTCGTTACAAGTTGGACAGCGATGGGTTCATAGGTTTCTTTGATAGTATCTACCAATCTTAGGGAGTATATGAAACTTCGCAAGTTTTCTGCTTTGCCGTCGAACTCAGGTATGAGTGACGACGCAGTTTTTAAGAATTGGACGTTGGTTTGGGTCATTGTTATGACTTCTTCGTCAATCTTGATCGGAGGTAAATTGTCGGGTTCCACTTTTATTGAGTTGTCTTCGATTTCTGAGGGATCAGTGAACCCAAAAAAATCTTCTTTGTCTTCTTCTAATAAAATGTCAGCCAACGATTTGTCGAAGTCTGAGTTTTGAGGGACTGTTAAATCGACCTCAATTTGTGAATGAAAGTTATTTGGTATTTGAAATGATACACCATACTTTTGTAAGGCTTTCGATAATACAACGATTATACTTTCATGTATTTTTATAGCAAGATTAAAATGTGTAGGAGTTAACCTATTCGAAGTAACGGCTATCGCTCTTCTAATTTTATTTGTGTTTAAAATTATATCGGACAGGTGTTTTAGCACTGTCTCTTCTCTTATCTGTGTGTTTTTATTGATACACTTATAGCTTTTTAATATGTTGTTCTTTTTTTCAATAAAGAACTTTTCTAACCTATTCCATCTGTCAGTCATTAGATTAAGACCTGATGGTTAGACTAACTACGAATTTTATAATTCTCCCGAGTGATTGCTTGTTATCTATCATAGAAATAACGCGAACCCCGGGGATTGTTGATAATACAATTGCTTTTTCTGTTGCATTACAACTTATTAGGGGTGAGAAAGATAGTCCGAATTCTGAAATGTATTTGTGTTCAAATTCATATATTGTTATTGGTAAATTTTCTCGGGCTAATAAAATTCGAGTTCTAATATAAAAATCTGGTTCTGCCAGAATTACTAAATCTATTTTAGCTTGGGTTCTTGACATTCTAACTACCTTGACAACTAACTTTTATTATTGTTTTTTTTTTTTTTTTTTTTGTAATAAATGTATGTTGTTTTAAATGACATCTAGACCCTGTGCTCGGCTCATGTAATCGCGGAAACGGCTGTCTCTTTTAAGGCACTTTCTGTAAGTGCTATGTAGTTTGAAGATTACGTGGATAATGGTACAAACGGTAAGAACAATCATGAGTATGAACATTGAGTTCAAAAGGGGTGTGTGGTCTACTACTACATTGTTTACTACATTAGCCGAGTTTTCTTTTACTTCGGCTTCTTTGGAGCTCCACAGACCCATTTTGATTATTCATTATGCGTGTATTTTTAACGAAGCCATTTATACCAACATTTTTGCATTTTTTCGACCTTTTTCAACTTTGACAAAGTGTAGCTTCTAAACTAATGAATGGAACTCAATGCCGTGTATAAGAAAGTTAGAGGGTATTCTATTACCTGTAAAATGAGGGTTTGATAGCCGCAATCGGTTAATCACAGGTCAAGTTAGAAATTAAAAAAGCGTCAAAAACGTTTTTTACACTTTAAAAAAAATTGGTACCATACAAAAAATTGTAAGTGCCCTTTTCTTAAACATAACGATGTATCTTTTCGGAAAATAAAGGTTTCATGAAGTGCGTATTTCATCAATTTTTTTTTGTAAACTGGTGTTATAAGAACAAACAACCCTTCCGATCGCAAAAGAATTTTTCATCGATATTCACGGCGCCCGTGGATCCTCTTCCCAGCGCGCAAGCGCAAAAGTTGAAAAAGAGCCGAACACGCGGTTGAAGAAAAATTCATAACCGTGCGGCATCGACAGCCGTGAATATTAGTCTTATTGGATAAACCTAACAAATCTTACAACCATCGCAAAAGGTAACCAAACCACCCCTTATTTCCTACTTGGCTTTCACAAAACCTAACCCAACCTCAAACAAAATTTGTTCTAGCGTGTTGTTTTGGGCGCTCACTGAGCCTCACTTTATTGCGACAATCTTATGGTCAACTGGGGAAAAAGGAAGTGACCACCCCCCAAGACGTGAGGCCAAGTTCCGGGGAGTCTACCATTCATCCGCCAGGAGAATTTTAGGAGAACCGCGTACCACGCACCCACATCCCACATCAGTATAAGAAGTTGTATTACAATACTATAGCTTCCTGAGGGAAAACCTCAATTTGAGTGTGTTCCCTTACGGGAGACCAGGTTCCGTGGAATATACGGGAACATGCATTGTGTACACCAGCAGTGGAAAATTTTGTTTTCAAGTTCTGTGTTTGTAAAAGCCTACCCAAAAGCTTAGATAACTATAGGTGTGGAAGTACCGCTCAATTGCTTAATACAAACCCCGAAATTGAAAACCAAAACAAAAGACCGAATATAACTACGCATGCAAAATCAAATACAAAAAAAAACAGTTCAGACAGCAAATGAAAATCAACAGGTTAAGATAAGCTGGTTAAAACTGGCCAAACAAAAAAATAACTATTAAAACATAAAATAAATAACTAAATAAACCAACAAATTAAAACATTGAATTGCACACCACGACATCATCTCATCATCAGCAACGGAAGGCCTTTCAACGCGGATGGAATTGATGTAAGTTAAACAGTACTAAAAAATAAGATTACATTTACTGTAGCACGATTACGTAACTCAACGCTACTGCTGAATGAAGAAAGGGACAGAATTCCCATGAATTGGATAGTTGTTTAATGTTTTTGCGATGCAGTTATTCATAGCTGTTCAATTATACCGTTAAGTTACGTAATCCTGATACTCTAGTTGATTTGCGCTTGCCAATGAATTGAAATCTGCCAAATATGAAGTCAACATATATAAAATTACAACAAAAAAATATTATATACTATATTTAAATTACAATGAGCCCTAAATACCTCCACACTTATTAACTAAATTAAGACAACAGAAACATACGAATTCTAAAAGTCAGTTTTGGTTTCGCTTATAAATAATTATAAATAATTGTCCCTCGCTTAATTAAATTGAATTGCATAAATAATGAAGAACTACCTAGATGCTGCCTTTTGAATAAAATTTAAATATACAAACAAAATGATCTGCTAAAGTATTAAGAAATTCCGGTTGACATGGGGACTTAACATATAGCAACAGCTGTTTTTAGGGGGCCTCCAAGCGACATTAAATTGAGAGACCATAGGTAGGGATGGGTATTGACAGCGTGGATCGAATATCACCATAGATCCCGCAGTCTTAGTGATTGTTGCGCATTAAAAGTATTAGTTCCTATACATTGTAGTTTATCGTCCGCTATTTCCTGTTCGTTCTCTTTTCGGAACATTCGTTCTTTTGATTGATTAGAAGGGATCCTTAATTTAATTGTGTGATGAGAGTCGAAGAAGAATCAACTTAACACCCACCCCACACCGAAAGAGCTACGGTACTAAAGGATCCCACCCGCGATTCCTATCTCGATTCTGAGTACGTTTTCTAGGAAACTTTTGGGTTCTAGGAAACTTCTTTCGTTCCGACGTTACAGACATATGGTTGAAATATTTCACATACTGTTTTAACACAACACCATCAGTCACGCATAATTATTGTCCGTACGAATTAGTGTTCGGAAGACCAGCTCGAAAATTTATAGATATTTCTAAAATAAATCAAATAGATCCCATATACAACATAGATGATTATGCTAAGGAAGTTAAGTTTAGGTTAGAATCAGCATACAAACGGGCAAGAATCATGCTGGAAAGGGAAAAAGAAAAGCGAAAAACACTATACGATAAAGACGTAAATAATTTCGATGTAAAAGTCGGAGATCAAGTCTTACTTAAAAACGAGACAGGGCACAAACTAGATAAGAACTTTCTAGGACCCTTTAAGGTCGTAAGTATAAACGATAGAAATAATATAAAAATTATTGACAGTAAAAAGAAGCAACAAGTAGTAAGCAAAGACAGATTAAAACCTTTTTACAGCTAATAACTTAAAGTAATCAAACCTAAAAAAAAAAAAAAAAAAAAAAATATTAATAATAATAACAATAAATAAATAAAATAAAAAATATATATATATATAAATAAATTTTAATCAAAATTAAACTTCATTTCATTTCATTACATTTTATTTCATTTTTACTACCACTAATTCAAAATCAAAAATAATAATAAGATATCTTTAGAATGACTTCATTAAAATATACGTCATTCTTTTTAACGGGGGAGGTGTAGCGAGCGAAGTACTTGATATATTATTTTACTTATTTACTTCATTAAATATATATGTTCATATATATACACATATTTATGCACACTTATTAATCTCAACATTTGGTTGACAACGGCCTGCATAGCGGCCATGCTAAAATGCTGACTATGCATTCCCACGGTGCCGGCTGGCTCTCGCTCACTAACACATCGAGCCAGCCGTCTCAGGGCATATATGTGTATACGTGAATATGCTAACGCTGCATTTACTTCGCCCGCTGCTCACTCAATTCTAGCAGCTAAGAATGTTTGACTTCTCAATAAAGACACTCTCAAACTGGACGTCTTCATGATTACTTCTTTTAATTAAATCTCGTTATCACAATATATTCTTGATCAGGATCACTAGCCGAGTCGATCTAGCCATGTCTGTCTGTCCGTCTGTCTGTCTGTCCGTATGAACGCAGAGATCTCGGGAACTATAAAAGGTAGAGGATTGGTATTTGGCATGAAGATTCTTTGAGCTCCTACGCAGCGCAAGTTTATTTCAAAAAGGTGCCACGCCCCCTCTAACGCCCACAATAGTTTATAAACGATTTTAAAAATTTAAATATTTTGGAAATATAAAAATGCTGTTTTGTTGTGTTTATCAATACCTATCGAAATGTAGAAGAAATTTTTTTAATCGGACCATTCGTTAAAAAGTTATTGCTGATCAAAGTTCATATTTCCATCTCCATCGCACTCCCTTTAGCCGAGTGACGGGTATTAGATAGTCGGGACACCAACCCGACTATAGCGTTCTCTCTTGTTTTTTTGAAGTTTTTGGGGTACAGTTTGCTCATGGCTCTCTCTTTATACCTGAAAACTACCCTATTTTTCTAAGACCTACGCACTTTGTGTTTGGAATTCAAGCGTCAATTTGTTTCGAGATTTCTTTGTGATCAGTGCGATTTATTCTGAATTTCTGTGTTTGTGATGAAATGCGGAGTGAAGATGCTTTTTTTTAAATATTACACCACCGCGTACGGTTCAAAATTAAAAAACTTCAATATTTATATATATATAAAATTAAAAGTGGTTGGAGAAAACAATGTTTCAAGGAAACTTTGGGCAAACCGAAAACTTAACTATACGCCACTCAGGTCCGTACTTCAATTTGCCTGCCGGGACAACGGAGCGATAAACAAGAAATGTGTTATTCGTCCTTATGTTAGCGCAGGTAGCGACAAATTTTGTCGGGGTACTTCTTCCACCCTTTCAAATTTGTGCAGGTGGATTTGTGCGGACATTTGCAAGTGTTGCCAGACATTCGAGCGTTGTCAATCTGGCTCCACTCTTCATTCGAAAACAGCTGATTCAATTTACAGTTAAATATAAATCAAAATTGTTAAAGTAAAAGTAATCCAATTTATTCTAAAAATGAATTCCCGAGCGATTTATCTTTAAACTCTGTGGGATATATTCGAATTGTCTGAAGTGCGAACTTATCTACGCAAATATCAAGGCCAAAGAAATTTCTTCGAACATTACAGTGATGAAGAATTTGTCAAAAGGTTTCGCTTGTGTAAAAGCTCGGCTCAATTTGTTTTGCAAAAAATTGTTTTGCGACCTGAATCTAAAGTAAAGAAGTAAGTGCATTCATTTGGTTTAACTAATTCCATATAATAAAAAACCATTATTACAGGGAAACGACAATACAGCCATGGGTTAAGCTTCTAATAGCACTTAGATTCTATGCAAACGGCAGTTTTCTTATAACTGTTCTACAAGAATTGTCTCCTGTTTATCGGTATAATTTTTACCGAGAGTTTTTTTCTGCCGACCTTGGTTATTTATTAGTTTGAAATTTTGTTTATATTATCAGCTGTTAGTGGGACTGTTTTATGGTATTTTTCGATAGTTTTTCGACTAATTTTTGACAATTAGTTAACTCTTCTGTTGTGGGGTTGCCATCTTGTCTCAAATTAGTTCGCCTTTTATTTGGAGTTTTAAATGACGGATAAATTTATCCTTCCATTAGCTAAATTCTACTTTGCAGGACGGACGAGAAAACGGCCCTTATTTGATTATAAAAGGAAAATACCTTCTCCGATTTTTATGAAACAATATTAATTACTTTTTTGTTGTTTTAGAAATTTTCATAGACCACGGAACTGGAAGTAAATAAAATAATACAACACCATTTCCTACAAGCTTATGGACCGTTTTCACATGCCGCCATGCTTTTCTAATTATATATTTCAACAAATGTGTTGAAAGAATAAAAATGAAAAATGAGTACAAAAAACATACTTTCCTTTTAACCATTTTGCAATTGGGAAAGGGTCTTTTAGGTATCTTCTACAGGTGTCTCCTGAGTAACTTCCAGAAGTGACTTCCGCGATATCGCATTCGGATCTCCGAAGTCACCCCCGTCGGGAAGAAATGTTCCACAACGGCGGCACTTCTAGATCGTTTTCATCTTCTAGACGTCACTAAATAGGGACTTCCGCGATAGAAAATGCTTGCAGGGTAGCGGCAAGTGTGAATTCAATCGCACGTCGAGACGAACAATTCATGGTGTCTTTTTTTTTTAATCCCTACACTCAGAAACAAAATCGCCCTAAATTCAGAAAAAATTTCTATTTTTCAGAAATATTTTTCTAAAAAATAAGAAAAACTTACCCTGATTAGATCAACTCCTCTCGTTATCGACTTTTAGAAAAATTTTCTGTTTTGAAACTAAGAAAAAATCGCCTTACATTTTAGAAAATCGTCCCAATCGGTAGCTTAGGGGTCTAATGCGAGCGGATTATTTGTTTTGTACGCTTATATTCGGAAGCGTGTGTTCAATCCCACGTCGAGGCGGACATTTTTTGCCTGTTTTTATTTTTTTTAACTCAATAACATATATGTTTTATAACAAATTAGGATTTGGGTAAACTAACACACATATAAATGGCTAAATAAGAGTATAAACCTAGAACCCAAGAGAACAAAATGTGAATGTACTTTGTACAGGGCCTCTCGTGATGCTTCCCTGGCGCAGCTAGTAGAGTATTCGACTGCAAACTGTGAGGTAAGGGGTTCGATTCCCCGACGAGCGACCAAAATGATTTTCTCTTACTTTGATAGTAAGTTATTCGATTTTTATGTTTATCATTAACAAGAAAGGAAGCTAGCTTCGGCCAGCCGAAGCTTATATACCCTTGCAGATAATTCCTATTAATCACTTATTTTCCGATCGTTCCTATGGCAGCTATGTATATGATATAGTTGTTCGATATTGATAAAATTAAAATCGAAATTCGAAAACATTTAAAAAGAGTCATATTCCAGAGTAGAAGAGAATACGATAAAAACCAACGAAGCAATAATTTATTTCCTATTATATTCCCATTAATTTTCCGATCGTTCCTATGGCAGCTATATGATATAGTCGTCCGATTTTAAAAAAATTTTATTCGAAATTCAGAACTAGATAAAAAATAGCATTTCCAAAAGTAGGATGTTTTAGGTTCAAAAACACCCAAGATAAATTTTTTTTACATTTTTTTCCCCGATTATTCCTATGGGAGCTATATGATATAGTTGTCCGATCCGGCTCGTTCCGACTTATATACTACCTGCAATAGATATAAGACTTTTGGGAAAGTTTTAGCCCGATAGCTTTAAAACTGAGAGACTAGTTTGCGTAGAAACAGACGGACAGACGGACGGACAGACGGACGGACAGACGGACATGGCTAGATCGACTCGTCTAGTCATGCTGATCAAGAATATATATACTTTATAGGGTCGGAAACGTCTCCTTCACTGCGTTGCAAACTTCTGACTGAAATCATTATACCCTCTGCAAGGGTATAAAAATAATATATTGGGTTGGCAAGAATGTCATGTCGTTTTTTTAGTAATCGTTTATAATCTAATTTATTAACGACTAATCGAGCACCAGGGTCACACTTTTTAGTATCGTTTTAAAGCTTATTGTCTTAGATACTATCGATGAAAATTTGGTAATTATACCTGTTACTCGTAGAGTAAATGGCGCCCACATTTTTTAAGATTTCGGAGAAGTTTAAATGCAATTTTGTTGTGTTTAGTTATACCTATACCTATTATTCTAATGTAGAAGAAATTTTTCAAATCGGACCATTCGTTAAAAAGTCATACCCGATCAAAGTTTTCTATCTCCATCTCTTTCGCACTCCCCTTAGCTGAGTGACGGGTATCTGATAGTCGGTGCACCCGACTATAGCGTTCTCTCTTGTTTTTTTTTGGGATAAAATTGCTGATGACATTTTAGAAGAAGTCACTCGTGAAATCATGCGTGACATGTCACAGGGTGTTGACGTCTCATATGACAAATTCGTATAAGGCACTGGTGATATCACCGGTGACTTCGAAGAAATTGTCATTTGAGCTGTCACTATGGTACGGGGAAGGACATCTTGAACAAATGTCTCTTTGGAATGTCACGAGTGCGATTCACCCGGTGATTCACGAGTGAAAACTGATTTCTGGAACTGAAGGGTATATATTTCGTGCGTGTGAGTGTAAATAGCAGAGTTTCATTGTTTATTTTTGTTTTTTACAAAACCAAAGTTTGTGGATAACTCAACATTTGAAAACAAAAGAAAAGATTTGCGATATAATCGATCAAATAAAAACACCTCTGAACGAGGTAAAAAACTAGTGGCGATCGCACCTTCAACATACAAAAGTTCTGATATCAACATTTGTGACGAAAAATTATTACACTCGTCATTAAATAGACTTTCTAATATTTTCTCATTCGGCCCGCCCTAGCAAACTATTCCAGCCTTTTTCCCTTCACAGGCATTTTCTATTGCAGCGTGCCGACTATCGCACATTGAAAACAAGAGAGAACGCTATAGTCGGGTGCCCCGACTATCAGATACCCGTTACTCAGCTAAAGGGAGTGCGAGGGAGATGGATATATAAACTTTGATGAGACCTAACTTTTTAACGAATGGTCCGATTTAAAAAATTTCTTCTACATTTCGATAGGTATTGATAAGCACAACAAAACTGCATCTTTACTTTTCCGAAAAATTTAAATTTTTAAAATCGTATATAAGCTATTGTATTCCTACTTGCGCTGCGTAGGAACTCCAAGAAACTTCATGCAAAATGCCTATCCTCTAGCTTTTATATTTTCCGAGATCTCAGCGTTCATACGGACGGACAGACGGACATGGCTATATCGACTCGGCTAGTGACACTGACCAGGAATATATATACTTTATAGGGTCGGAAACGCATCCTTCTAGCTGTTACATACTTTTGCACGAATACAATATACCCTTTTACTCTACGAGTAACGGGTATAAAAAATATGTACATACATAAACAACATTTTTCCAATTTCTTTATATTTTTAATCATACAACATTTTAAATACAAAAAAATAGCAACATAATCTTTAATATATATAATCTTACAAAAAACAAGAAAGGAAGCTAGCTTCGGCCAGCCGAAGCTTATATACCCTTGCAGATAATTCCTTTTAATGACTAATTTTCCGATCGTTCCTATGGCAGCTATATGATATAGTTGTTCGATATTGATGAAATTAAAATCAAAATTCGAAATCATTTAAAAAGACTCATATCCCAGAGTAGAAGAAAATACAATAAAAGTCAACGAAGCAATAATTTATTTCCTTTTATATTCCCATTAATTTTCCGATCGATCCTATGGCAGCTATATGATATAGTCGTCCGATTTTGAAAAAATTTTATTCGAAATTCAGAATTAGATAAAAAATGGCATTTCCAAAAGTAGGATGTTCTAGGTTCAAAAACACCCAAGATATAATTTTTTTTACATTTTTTTCCCCGATTATTCCTATGGGAGCTATATGATATAGTTGTCCGATCCGGCTCGTTCCGACTTATATACTACCTGCAACAGAAAGAAAACTTTTGGGAAAGTTTTAGCCCGATAGCTTTAAAACTGAGAGACTAGTTTGCGTAGAAACAGACAGACGGACAGACGGACAGACGGACAGAAGGACAGACGGACAGACGGACAGACGGACATGGCTAGATCGACTCGTCTAGTGATGCTGATCAAGAATATATATACTTTATGGGGTCGGAAACGTCTCCTTCACTGCGTTGCAAACTTCTGACTGAAATCATAATACCCTCTGCAAGGGTATAAAAAAAATAATTCCATTATATTACGTTATTTTCAAAAAGAGGGAGATATAGTATGCGCACATATCGGGTACATACTGTACATTAATAACGTTAAATTATAAATACACAAAAGTCCAACAGCCAGCACATTTTCAAGTGCTTTGGTAATATGATCACCCCAGCAGACAACGGTCGCTGTGTTGGTATGTTACACACAGGCCGACTTACTTGAATACGATTTATATGTCGCGCACGCTGCATACCCCTGTTTGCTTAAACAGCGAATATTAATATATTCACATACAATTAATGGGCAAGAAGTAGTCTATAAGAATATTGGCATCTCAAATGCATATTCAGCACAAGTCGCCTTAAGGGGCTGTGCTTTGATTTAATTGGTTGCCAGCGTGGTGAATATATGAAGAACACCACGGTCAACATATTTCCCCGCTGCTGCCAAATGCCCAGCAACGACACTTAAGCTTAAGCGAATATCAATGAATAATTACGAACAATAAAGTAAAGACCTGTTGGTCTATAAAACGAAAATAAAACAGACTATTACACTGTGCAGCATTTTTAATGATTTTTAATTTTACCTCGATGGATGCTATATTTTTGGATTCGTTACGAATTCCCAAGTTAAACTGCGTTTTCCAAAAAGTTCTCCGACGCAAGGATTCTTAGCAAAAGGACCTCAAAGTTTGAAAAATGCTGAAATTGGCCAACATTCCGGAGCTCTCAGAGGCAAACGGATTCATAGTTTGATTCTATGTTAAAGTTTTTTAAAAGATACACTCTTTATCTTTCGAACCCTATACTTAGAATAATTTTATGATTTTTTTTAAGGGAGAAACAAATTCTAGAAAACATAGTCAAAAAACATAAAAGTATACCCACAGAAAAAAATGACAAAATATCAAATTGATAATTGTTGGTTAATTTGACTTTTTTTGGGATCAAGTTTTGTCATATCGTTCTACAATGAATAAATATAGGTTTTATCTTATTTCATATTAATTTTTGAAAATGAGAAATGTATATTTACAATTTACATGAAATCATATATGTCTGATATGATATAATATCAAATGTCAACCTATCGCGATATATCGTTTCGAAATTAGTTCGATAGTGTTCCACAGTTTACAACACTGTGAATGTGAGACTGTGCAGCACTGCAACTCGAGCCAACAGCTGGAACTCTGCGACGTTAAAATATCGAGAATAAGGTGAGTTTGTATTATAAAATTACATTAATTGGTTTTCTTATTGAGTGCTAAGTCGAAACATTACAAAGTGGTGGTGATTTTAACTTTGCCGTCGAGTTAGCACAAACAATTTAAAGACATTTCGGTTCTGAATGTGCGTGTGTGTGTGCAGGCCGCAGTTTTATGTTGTGTGTGTCACAGGCATTCGGCAAAACTAAAATAATAACATTTAAGATTTAGTTGACAAAAAATTAATTATTAACCAACAATGGCAATCATATTGCTGTGAACCTGTGTAGACACTCATAAAATAAAACCGCTATGTATGTTTGTATGAACAATTGTCACGGGGACGCCATAACTCAATTTGTACATACATACAGTTTGTCAAGTAATTGTTTGCAAAAGGGAAAATGGCATAGAAATTCGTTTTAGATGGGAAATGTACAAGCAAATACTAGATTTTTGAATTTTTTTCTTTTGGAATGTTGTTTATTAAACTATTATCTTTCCGATTGCATCAAAACATTTTCATTTTTCACACTAAAACACCCTAAACAAGAAAGGAAGCTAGCTTCGGCCAGCCGAAGCTTATATACCCTTGCAGATAATTCCTATAAATCACTAATTTTCCGATCGTTCCTATGGCAGCTATATGATATAGTAGTTCGATATTGATAAAATTAAAATCGAAATTCGAAAACATTTAAAAAGACTCATATCCCAGAGAAGAAGAGAATACAAAAAAAGTCAACGAAGCAATAATTTATTTCCTATTATATTCCCATTAATTTTTTGATCGTTCCTATGGCAGCTATATGATATAGTCGTCCGATTTTGAAAAAATTTTATTCGAAATTCAGAATTAGATAAAAAATGGCATTACCAAAAGTAGGAGGTTCTAGGTTCAAAACCACCCAAGATAAATTTTTTTTACATTTTGTGCCTCGATTATTCCTATGGGAGCTATATGATATAGTTGTGCGATCCGGCTCGTTCCGACTTATATACTACCTGCAATAGATATAAGACTTTTGGGAAAGTTTTAGCCCGATAGCTTTAAAACTGAGAGACTAGTTTGCGTAGAAACAGACGGACAGACGGACGGACAGACGGACGGACAGACGGACATGGCTAGATCGACTCGTCTAGTGATGCTGATCAAGAATATATATACTTTATGGGGTCGGAAACGTCTCCTTCACTGCGTTGCAAACTTCTGACTGAAATCATAATACCCTCTGCAAGGGTATAAAAACAAGAAAAACTAAAAAATTGCAAATATTTGGCTGCCAATTAATTGTTTGCAAAATGTAAACAATTATTTGACTTCTAGCTATAGCTTGAAAATGGCTAAAGTTATTGTACTAATTTTTGGTGGGGTCCTCGTGGTGCCTGCCCTGCATTTAAACGACCCGGAATTGACCGTCTAAGGACATTTTTAATTATACTTTTTAAGGATTTTCTTCCAAAAAAACGTTTGTATGGGATTTGTATGGCGTTGGCATTTTTGACGCAGTTTTCTTCCGTTTTGAGCGGTAAAATCGGCAAAATGTGCTGCTATTTTTGGCAATTCCCCTAAAGGAATGTCCAACGAAAAGTCCTGCATCATTATTTTGTAAGAAATGTGCAGGATAATAACTCCTGACGATGGTCTTAATTTTTGAACCATGTGTACATGCACTTTGTAAGCAATCTGAGCCTCACTTTTTTAATATATACAAAAAGGTTAGAGCTTAATGAGTTTATATTGAATGCAGAGGAAATTCTGTTCATGATTAGGGGAGCAGATCAGACTCCCCAGGGACTTTTGGTGTTAAGACAGATACGAAATAAAATTCAAGGGAAGGCAGACGACTTTCTGGTAAAGTCTAACTCGAGATTGAATTGGGATGAGATTAAACAGCTGTTGATTACTCATTTCTCAGACAAAAGATCAGAACCAGATCTATTGAGGGAATTGAATCAATTGGAAAACAGGAAATTGACGGTAGAAGCTTTTTATGATGAGATTTCAAACACACATAAGGCTTTGTGTAATATCATCGACAGGACAGAGATTAACCATACGGCGTTACAGACGAAGAAGAAGCTGTATGAGGCAACTTGCCTGGAAGCTTTTGTTACGGGACTGAAAGGCAACTTGGGTAGTACAGTTAGGAGTAGAGAACCGAACACGTTGCAGAAGGCGTATGAAATAGCTGTTCGGGAAAGAGATATTTATTTGTGGACAAAGGAAGTGAATAAATATAGTAACCCCTTTAACACCGGAAGCTATGGCAGACAACAATATCAGGGATATAATAAGAACAGAGGATTCAATAATTACTACTCAAGAGGCAATACTAGCTATAACGATCGATACAGACAGCAGGGGATGTTGGGCGCTAACAAAAGAGAGAACTACAGGTGGAATAGGGAAGAGACAGATACAAATAGGCGTCAGGATGAGCAGTCAACTGGAAGTAGCTCGAACATCAACAGACGGGCAATTATGCCGAAACAAGAGGTAGCAGAATGCTCCCCGTCGACTTCAAGAAGTGCAAGGCAATGGCAGTCTGGGAATTCGAGGAAGGGACAGATTAATACGCTAGAATGAGAGGCTGACCAAGAGCTTAGCAACATCATAGACGAAGAGGATTTTCGCCAGAGCGCCTCGGGAAGCAAACGGGGTTCATAAGGAGGGATACCCATAAGTCAGTGTTGCCCTACATTGTAATCAATGGGAAGGGGAGAGAAGCGCTAAAACTTTTGATTGACTCTGGGGCTACATATTCATATTTTAACCCTGAGCTAGTAAGGGAGGACAGGAAAGTAAGGCTTGATAAGACCTTTATAATTAAGACGCCGATAGGGAGTCATGGTATAAACGAGAGCATCAAGGATTTTAAATTTCCCGAATTTGATAATGAACCTTTTGATTTTTACTTATTTAATTTCCATTCTTATTTTGATGGATTAATAGGTATGGATATACTTAGAAGAGTAGGTGCTAAGTTAGATTTACAAAATTTATTTTTGGAGACAAGGAATGGAAAGATTCCGGTCCAACTGAGACCAAATAGAGTTACAGGGGTGCATCTATTGGAGGAGGCATCGAAAACAATTATAACGTTACCGGTCACAATGAATAACGGGACGTTTCTGCTAAATACGACGGTAGTAGAAGAAGGAGTACAGATTACTAGTGGGATCTACCAAGCAAAGAAGGGACAGGCAGAATTGGAAGTGTCAAATTTTACGGACAGCAAGAAGAAGTTGTATTTGGAGGCACCATTGGCAGCAATACCATATGACAAGAATGACTTTGTAGAAATGGAAATGCTGGTACCATTCGAACAGGATTTCGACAGTAATTTTAGCGTAATGGATAGCGACGACACTGAGGTACAGGCTAAACTAGCAACTGACCATTTGAACGAAGAGGAGGTAGAGAGCCTGAAAAAACTGTATTCTCAATTCCCGGACATTTTCTATTCAAAAGGGAAACAATTAACCTTTACCAATGTGGTAACACACTCAATCCCCACAACAGATGAAATTCCGATATATAAGAAACCCTATAGATATGGCTTTAAACAAAGAGATGAAATAAAGAAACAAATACAGGAATTACTGGATCAGGAAGTTATACGGCACAGTCACTCGCCATGGATTGCATCAGTTTGGTTGGTACCCAAGAAGATAGACTTGTCAGGGAAACAGAAATGGCGGTTAGTAGTGGATTTTAGGAAGCTTAATGAGAAGACGGTGAAGGATAGATATCCTATGCCGGTGATCAGTGAGGTACTGGATAAGTTAGGCAAGGCCATGTATTTTTCAGTGTTGGACTTGGCAAGTGGGTACCACCAGGTGGAGATGGAAAAGAAAGACATTGCGAAGACTGCGTTTACGACGGAAAATGGGCATTTTGAGTATGTGAGAATGCCATTTGGACTAACTAATGCCCCGGCTACCTTTCAAAGGGTAATAAACAATATTCTAGGGGAGTTAGTTGGAAAGATTTGTTTGGTATACATGGATGACATAATAGTCTATTCGCCCTCATTATAGAGCCATATGCAGGACTTGAAAACCGTATTTAGTAGACTGAGCGAAGCAAGATTCAAGCTACAGATAGACAAGTCAGAGTTCCTCAAGAAAGAGATAGAATACCTGGGTCATGTGGTGACTCAAGAAGGGGTAAAACCAAATCCAGGAAAGATTGAGGCCATTAAGCGTTTCCCATTACCACAGACAGCCAAGGAAATTAAGTCATTCTTGGCGCTGATAGGGTATTATAGGAAATTCATAAAGGATTTTGCGAGGGTGACAAAACCGGTGACAAAGAGGCTGAAGGGGAAACAACAAATTGTGGTCGACGATGAATATAGACGAACGTTTGAACACTGCAAGACCTTACTGTGTAATAACCCCCTCCTAAGATACCCAGATTTTTCAAGGCCATTTATATTGACGACGGATGCGAGCAATTTTGCCGTGGGTGCAGTGTTGTCTCAAGGGGCAATGGGGAGTGACAGACCAATAGCATTCGGTAGCAGAACCCTATAACTATTCCACAGTAGAGAAGGAAATGTTGGCAATAGTCTGGGGAATAAAACACTTCAGGCCGTACTTGTTCGGCCATAAATTCACAATAGTCACAGATCACCGTCCACTGACTTGGTTAATGGGCTTTAAGGAGCCCAATTCCAAGTTAATGAGGTGGAAGCTGCAACTATTGGAATATGATTATGAAGTGGTTTTTAAGAAGGGTTCGCAGAATGTGGTAGCAGATGCACTCAGCAGAATAGAGTTACCAATTAACAATAGCGAGCTAGAGTCAAATCAGGCCACCTGTGCAGATGTAGACCGCAGGGGAGTAGGTACCGAGGAAAGAATTCAGGTGGCAGAAAAACCACTGAATGATTTTAATATTCAACTGATATTTGAAACTGGACCGAAATCACCAGAAGGGTGATAACTGAACCAAAGTTTGAGGGAGAACAGGTCGCGAAAATCTTGAATGTGTGCAATTTTTGCTCCGGATGAAATTTTTAAAAAAATAGAAAAATCTTTCGAAGCATATTTTAGAAAGAGTGGTCTATACAAGGTAGTGAGATGTCTGACGTTTATGCCGGAAATAAGTAGTATTGATGAGCAAAGAAATGAAATAGAAAAGTACCATAATTCAAAGAACCACAGGGATAGACGAAACTTTTTGGGAAATGAGACGTGTAATCTATTTTCCGTATATGAAGAATAGAATAATCATAAATAAGTGTGAGATCTGTCACAATTTGAAGTATGACAGGCACCCGCCTAAAGTGGTGTATCAGAAAACGGAGACCCCGTCGAAACCACTAGACATCATACATACCGACTTGTATACACACAGAAATAAAAATGACAAAATATCAAATTGATAATTGTTGGTTAATTTGACTTTTTTTGGGATCAAGTTTTGTCATATCGTTCTACAATGAATAAATATTGGTTTTATCTTATTTCATATTAATTTTTGAAAAAAAAAATGTATATTTATAATTTATATGCAATCATATATATCTGATATAATATAATATCAAATGTCAACCTATCGCGATATATCGTTTCGAAATTAGTTCGTTAGTGTTCCACAGTTTACAACACTGTGAATGTGAGACTGTGCAGCACTGCAACTCGAGCCAACAGCTGGAACTCTGCGACGTTAAAATATCGAGAATAAGGTGAGTTTGTATTATAAAACAAGAGAGAACGCTATAGTCGGGTTGGTGTCCCGACTATCTAATACCCGTCACTCGGCTAAAGGGAGTGCGAGGGAGATGGAGATATAAACTTTGATCAGGACTAACTTTTTAACGAATGGTCCGATTTAAAAAATTTCTTCTACATTTCGATAGGTATTAATAAGCACAACAAAACTGCATTTTTACTTTTTCGAAATATTTAAATTTTTAAAGTCGTATATAAGCTATTGTGGGCGTGGCACCTTCTGGAAACAAACTTGCGCTGCGTAGGAACTCCAAGAATCTTCATGCCAAATACCAATCCTCTAGCTTTTATAGTTTCCGAGATCTCAGCGTTCATACGAACGGACAGACAGACGGACAGACGGACAGACAGACTATATCGACTCGGCTAGTGATCCTGATCAAGAATATATATACTTTATAGGGTCGGAAACGCTTCCTTCTAGCTGTTACATACTTTTGCACGAATACAATATACCCTTTTACTCTACGAGTAACGGGTATAATTACATTAATTGGTTTTCTTATTGAGTGCTAAGTCGAAACATTACAAAGTGGTGAAGATTTTAACTTTTCCGTCGAGTTAGCACACAATTTAAAGACATTTAGTTTTGTGTGTGTGTGCAGGACGCAGTTTTATGTTGTGTGTGTCACAGGCATTCGGCAAAACTAAAATAATAACATTTAAGTTTTAGTTGACAAAGAATTAATTACACTAGTTTACAAAAAAAAATCGACGTCGCCCTACTTGAAGACAACCTTAATTTTCTGGTAAAGAACATCTCCCTGATTAAGAAATGGGCACTTATAATTTTTTTTATGATGTCAATTTTTTTTTAAGTGTAAAAAACGTTTTTGGCCCTTTTTTATTTTCTATCTTCTGTACTGGTAAACCGATTCTGATCATCTTAGACTTATTTTACAGGTAATAGAATGACCTTTAACTTTCTTATTCACAGCATTGAGTTCCAGTCATTAGTTTAGAAGCTACACCGCGTCAAAGTCTAAAAAAAGGGAAAAAATTCAATTTGGACAGGCATAAATCCGATCATTAAAAATACACGCCTAAAAACCGAAATTAGTTTTATAACTTCTTCTGGTAGATTGTTCTTTGACAAAAAAAACAAGCTAATGATCATTAGAATCCACCAGCAAATGCACTTTATATGAATATTTTGAGTTTGGGACAACGGTGATTTTTTCGCCGTTTACAGCTGTTAACTGAGACAACAGGGCCTTAACATATCTTTAACAGGACTGTAATACCCTTTTTACCCAGCTTGAAAAATCTATATAAAATGGAACGCATGGTTGATTTTTGAGCTGATGGTCTTATTGTTTTGCTTAAAGTCCAATCTTTAAGAATAAACTATAAAACTAATTTCGGTTTTTAGGCGTGTATTTTTAATGATCGGATTTATGCCGGTCCAAATTGAATTTTTTCCCTTTTTTTAGACTTTGACGAGGTGTAGCTTCTAAACTAATGACTGGAACTCAATGCTGTGTATAAGAAAGTTAAAGGGCATTCTATTACCTATAAAAAAAGTCTAAGATGACCAAAATCGGTTTACCAGAACAGAAGATAGAAAATAAAAAAGGGCCAAAAACGTTTTTTACACTTAAAAAAAAATTGACATCATAAAAAAAATTATAAGTGCCCATTTCTTAATCAGGGAGATGTTCTTTACCAGAAAATTAAGGTTGTTTTCAAGTAGGGCGACGTCGATTTTTTTTTGTAAACTAGTGTTATTAACCAACAATTGCAATCATATTGCTGTGAACCTGTGTAGACACTCATAAACTAAAACCGCTATGTATGTTTGTATGAACAATTGTCACGGGGACGCCATAACCCAATTTGTACATACATATGTATTTACATACATATGTAACCACATACAGACGGCCGCCATAGCCACACACAAAATGCTGACCCTGCGGGAGCGCCAATCAGTGAGAAACCGCCGAAACATATGTTCTCCTTAAGGGGAATGCTTAATTAATTGGTTTTTCTGTCAATCCAATTCCAGATGCCATTAAGCAAATGCTTAATTAGAACTCGCAGCAGCCGAAGACCTTGGCCGCCGAGCCCGTGTGGAAGATCCTTATCTACGATCGCGTTGGCCAGGACATAATATCGCCCATCATTTCCATCAAGGAGCTGCGCGAATTGGGCGTTACCCTGCATGTGTAAGATCCACTGAGATCCTCCAGAAATCTATATATAAACTATTATTATTATCCCACCCAACAGGCAACTCCACTCTGATCGCGATGTGCCGGCCATATACCTTTGGCTGCCCACCGACGAGAATCTGGAGGATGACTTCTTCGTCCTCAAGCACCAGCAGAGCGAGCAGCTCTCCTACTACGCCATCAATCGGGCCAACACCCGCGACGAGGAGATGGAAGCGCTGATGGACTCCATTGTGGACTCGCTATTCGCTCTGTTTGTGACCCTGGGCAATGTGCCCATCAGCCGGTGTCCGCGGAACAGTGCCGCCGAGATGGTGGAACCTCTGGAATGCGCGCGTCAATCTGTTCCACATTGACGCCACACAGGCGGGTGGGAGAGTGTTTAGCTTCCAGCGACCGGCTGGACAGAAACATGGATCTGGATCTCCACGCCACTACATCACACCTGGTCGCATCGGGCGCTGGTGCACGATGTCCTGGACCTGGGACTGAACCTGGTCTACGTGTAGGATGAGTCGGCCAGTGCGGGCAAGTTGAATGACTCATTATCACCCTGACCTTTGAATTATATTACTAATTGTTTCCCTTAGGAGCCCGAGTTAACTAAATGATGCAGGAGCGGTTGTCCAGATAGTAGTATTTCTCCAGTATGGTAATAGCTTTTAAGTGATTCCAAATAAGAACTGCACTTCTTTCCTTCTTTGAGTTCGAAATCAGATTAAATTTATTGTGGCGTGATGGTCCGAATGGAACCTCAGCCCAGAAATATAAGTGTGTATTACAATGATATATGTGTGTTCTCTTAAATGCTAACAAAGTGTTTTTTATGTATAGTTGCTCAAGCGGGAGTACATCCTGCCTGTTGCTGACATTGCAGTTTATGTGGAGCGATGAACGGCTAGCTGCCGGTCATCGTTCATATACGGGGTAGCTCGGGGAGGTTTAAGCGGTGGTACCGATACGGTAACTCCTCCCCCCGAGAATGGAGCGATGGCCACATTTGTGGTATTTCCAGAGCGACATTGTGGAGTACAGTGTTGGGGATAAACGTGGTCCTTGATCCCCTAATTTTCCAGATTACTCCGAGTGCTATTGAGATTACCAGGAGCATTCCATATATAACTGAAAAATGTCGTTCCTGACTTGTTTTAACGACGGTAAAACTTTTGATGTGTTTCAGATCTTCCAGGTGCAAGGTTTCAAGGTTGAGGTCCATTATTGTCTTATCAATGGTAACCTCCTTTGAAATTGTAGTAGTCAGTTTTATTTTCTCTTCCCTTTCTTCCACTACCTGGTCACTATACGTCACTCCGTTTATTTGCAATGAACAATTCATGTAGTTTATAGCAAAAGACCCGGATACCTCTACGGTTTCTCCGCAGGTATTGTTAATTATCATATCCTTTGCATTATATACAAATACATGGTGGTCTTCCGGTGCTATAACAAGTTCCCTCTCCTTGATGTCTATTGAATCGCAGTTTGATGATTTGTACTTTAGTATCTTTAGCAGGCATTGCTCTCCTATCCTGGCGTTTTCCGACTCCTCGCTCTCGCAAATATACATTTTCTTAATTAAGTTACATTTCTTGTTAAAAAATCTCATGCTATTCTTATTTATTACTACAAATTTCGGGACAATCAACAAGAGTGTTTTGTTTCATGGTACCGGCACAACGCGGTACAATCTATGTATATTCCGCTGGTTCTAGCACCGGTACTCTTATGCTAAAAATTATATCTGTTTCGTTAAGCTGTGTCTGCATCGTTAAAAATTCATATATATGCTCGTTTGATAGAATCTCAAGACTTTGATTTCTTAAAAATTGCTCAATTTTATTTAATTCCAATTCTGATAAAATGAACTTCGGAATAATTCGGAGTTTCGCTAACAGCATGCTTTCTGCTATATTGTTTAAGTGCTCTGCTAACATGTCAATATTGTAACTTATCCTGTTCAGATTGTAACGAACACGACTGTCTATCTACGCCCGAGAGTCTTTTCTGTCTAACTAACTTGCCGACTAGGTTCAGGGCTGGGGTGGGTCTTTTGACTCTCGATCGCAGTCGTCACATTACCAAAATGTAGACAGAAAGAAAAGGAGCGGAAAGGAATGTATTAGACTTAGTTCAGTAAGGAAAAGCAACTCAGCAGGCTTAGGAAGAATAAGTTGGTGACTTCTTCCGTTCTATACCCGCCCTCCTGGAAATTTAGACAACGGTTAATAATTTCCCCTTTTATGAAAACCGTTCCTCCCTCAGGTGTCCTTATTAAATTAAGGGGGGGGTATGGTTAATTCGGCCAAAAAAAGGCCTATTTTCATGAATTTTTTCACACGATACGGTTAATGTTAGATAAATTATTTTATTATTATATCAAAGTACAACACTTAAACTTTTTTTTCCAAAATTTTCATTGAAAAAAATTAAAAAATGAGCCGTCTGCGGCCAATCTCCGTAGGCGCCTCCAAAAAAAGAGGCTTTGCGGTGAACAGCATAACTCATTACTGGATCATTTGAAAAATATAAAAAAAAAATGTCCATTAGTTAAGATGTTTCTTGAGGTAATCAGGTCGAGTTTTTTTTTTTTTTTAATTTTTTGGATTTTTGGTAATACTTTAAAGTCAAAAACGTGATTTTAGCATAAAAAATTGGATATATAAGTTATTATAAAATAAAAAATAAAAATTAAAAAAAAAAAGCTCGACCTGATTACCTGCGGATTTAGGTACAGAAATTATGTGCAAAATTTCAGAACGATCGGTACATTAAATTTCGATGGACAATGTTCACCGACTTAAAAAAACATACTTTTCAGGAGAACGATTTAAAGTTTTGGACGCGACGTGCAACTGTTCGGGGCCCGCTCGTTCAAATGGTCATATTTTCTTTAATTTTCATCCTATTGACATGAAATTTTCACACAACATTCTTAACGTGTTGTACATTAATATAAAAAAATAAAAAAAAAATCGAAAAAAAAAAAATTAAATACCATACCCCCCCCTTAACTAGACATTGTTCCTCAATGTTATTCAATCCATTTAATTGCCATGGTTCGGGGCATTTTCTTCTTACTTATTAAAGTAACTTGATTACAAAGCTTAATAATTATTACTTCATCGAACTTCGAATTGTAATCAAGTTTACTTATTACATTGACTGGTGGGGTTTATCACCGAGTAACACAAAACTTCATTTAATACTCAAATTGATTATGTTCATACTTTAATAATCTCGGGGCGATTATGGAGCGTTTCGGGAAATTCATATGTAATAATGATCAACGGTGAGCGGCTATGCCGTACTTACTTAGGCTCCCACGAAGTCAGCAGGCCTGATGACATAGCTGGAGGGTTGTAGGCTGAGGCAAGTTAACGAGATTACATTAATTACGTATGTTCACTACTAGACTCCCTTTTTACAACAGAATATTTATTGAGCTTTACGATTCGAAGTAACTAAGAATTTACATCTACTTTAATTGACTGCAGAAGGCATCAGGGAATTTACGAAAAAGGTATAAACTAAACTGAGTCGCGTAATTCGTTCCACCACGTGCCTAACACTCTCTGATTACCAGTGCTGAATTAGATGTTCAGATTTGTCGTGCTGTGTTTATGCGTCGCCTTGCAGGTCCTTGATTCCGCTTTCCCAGCCGCTCACACTGGGCTATGATTCGTGCCGGTCCTATGCAGATCCGCACGTGGATATAGGCAGCCGTAGAGAGACCCTTGAAAGGAATACGCCAGTAGCAGCAGGATTCGACGGTGTACAGGCAGACAGGCGCGACTTGTGGGTTTTCGATCCGCACGTGGAGTGCGGTGGCCGTTGGATCCTGTCCGACGATTGATCCGCAAGTGGACGTCACTTGCAGGTGTTCTATCTGCACGTGGAGTGCGGTGGCCGTTGGATCCTGTCCGACGATTGATCCGCAAGTGGACGTCACTTGCAGGTGTTCTATCCGCACGTGGAGTGCGGTGGCCGTTGGATCCTGTCCGACGATTGATCCGCAAGTGGACGTCACTTGCAGGTGTTCTATCCGCACGTGGAGTGCGGTGGCCGTTGGATCCTTGACCGCACCAGCTTAGGTCTGAGTGCGGCCGCAGGTACTTCTCCAGCAGATGGTATCCGCGCCGCTCGAAACTGGGTCTTCTCGACAAATTTCGCTGGGGCAGCTGTAGTTGAGGGTGCTCCGCACGTGGGCGGTGGAAATGCTCCGCAGCGGTGGTGCAGCCGCGTCGCGTAGTGTACGTGGTACGCAGCCGGCTCAGAGAATTCCCCCGTGTCTGGCTCACGGCGGGGGCAGCCTGTACCTGAGGGCTACTTCGTTAAAAAATGCGATCACTTAAGGCAGGGCACTTTTTACATACCAAGATTGACAAAAACAGAAAATATCTCTCGTCTCTTGTAGAAACGGTGGTCTCCGGCTGTGGCGGGACTTGCTGCACGGTCGTCGGCTAATCGCGAATCACACGCGGTTTAGTTTCAATCGTCTGGCACAAATGAATGAGGGTTACGTCCGCACGCTTTCAGATTTTCATTACAAGAGACCGAATTGACACCGGAAGCCGTAAAACATGGCCGCCAGCTTCTGACAGTTGCAGAGTTGCATTTCTGGGTGAACTTGCGTTAGGGAATGTTACTTGTTTATCCGGGACCTAACCCACTGTGTCGAGTTTTACAGCGATCTCGCTTTAGGACATGTAAAGTGTCTATCCTAGACACAGGTTGCGGGGATGCCAGATTGGTTAACTCCAATAAGTATTGGTAATCTGGATTTTGACTTGTTCAAATTTTAACCGCCCTTACAAGATGCTGCAACATATGAATTTCATTGTGTTCCTGCGACAATTCCCTGAATATATTATTTTTATAGTTCTTTATAAACAATTGAATATCCTCCTGCTCTTTGTTTATGTGTGTTGTAATATTTTTAAGCCTGCTAACTGTTTCCTGATAAAAATACCTCTGTTCAGCTGCCTCCTCCATCAAGACTTTTGTGCCATTATTCAGATCGCTTAATTTCTTTTCTATATTTTGTGCGTCTTCTGCATCCATATTTCCTGATACCGTCTTTATGACGCTACCTAACCCATTAAAAATCCCTCTTTTACTCCTTGTCTTTGGTGTAAGTGTCTCTAACCTTTCTCTTACTTGCTTATATTTTTCCTTTATTATTTGGACTGCTTCTCCGGAAAACCTTACATTCTCAACATCGGTCAATGCTTTTTCCATTTGCTTTATGTTTTCCTGATAGTCTTTTAAATTAATGACATGGTTAAATACCTTTGATCCCATAATAACTCTCGCTCTCCCTAAATCCAACTTTGCGATTGTCTCTCCTTCCTCTAACCTTCGAATGTCCAGGGTCTGTCCGTTGGTCAAAATATATCTGTAATAATTAAAACAGTAATTGTTAATTCCGAATTCTTTTTCTTAACTTCGACTTGTGTATTTTTTGTTTCCTCTTTGTCCTACACGTAACCCCCATGTCTTGCTCGATTTCATGAGCTGTAAACCTAGGTGTTAACTTATTTCTTCTATTTTCCTTCCTATAGACAATATCTCCTTCCTGTAATTCTATTGGCTCCTCTCTTTCCTTGTTTAAATTCTCCGTCCTTTTTTGCTTTGCCTCCTCCAACTGTTCCTGAACTTTCTTATATAATTCCTGTCTATATTCATTGAGCTTTTTTTAATACTCATGCCCTGTTTCAAAACTTATTTCTTTTTCAAAAACATGAGTCCTGCCCGAAAAGAGTTCAAACGGCTTCGATCGTGTGGCTGTATGAATAGAGCTGTTATATGTGAGGAACACTTCATCTAAAATTTCCTCATGTTCGCACTCCAATTTTAAGTCCTTTCTAGTCTTCAAGATTATTCTGTATATCTCCGTCAGTGTTGAATGCAGTCTTTCTACCGTTGAGTTGCTGGACGACTGTTGGAAGGACGTCACATGCAACTCAATGCCATACTGCATACAAAAGTCTTTGAACAAGCTCGACGCATATTCAGCCCCTTGGTCGCAGATTATTTTTTTCGGGACACCATGTTGGCTCACAAATTTCTTCATCGTTTTCACAATATTTATGCCATCTCTGGTTGGTATTGTGTACCCGACTGCGAACCTAGAAAATTTGTCTATTATTGTCATAACATAATTTTTATTTAGTGCACAGAAAAAAAAAATGATATGAAATTGCACCAAAATCAACATTATTTCATGTTAATTTCAAGCCGATATGATTTAATGCATCACCGATATTTCGAACATACCGAGTTGATATCTTCGAGAATATCAAGCATATATATATTTTTTATAAATTCGATCTTATAATAGATTCATTTGAAACATGACATTTGAACTTCTTTGTCATCCAACTGGTATTTTTCATATAAATTTTTGTCATCCAACCGATATTTTTCATATAAATTTTTGTCATCAAAATGTTATTTATTCGTGTATATCAGTACCCTCCCAGTAAAACAAAATTATTATTTTATATTAAAACAATTTATTTCTAATCATTTCACATTTTTTGGAATCGGTATACATATGTATAGATGGGCCACATTCTGAAAAGAATAATAATTATAAATATTTGAATAATTTAATATCCAAATCATGTTCTTTAATAAACTTCTTAAGTTGTTCATCATCTGCATGAAAGGGACTGCCCTTGTGCGTCATCCAGAAGCGGTCGTTGCGGTCCAAATCGCAGGCCTTCGGCTTCTTGCGGGCTCCTAAGGGAAACAAGTATTAATATAGTTCAAAGGTCAGGGTGATAATGAGTCATTCAACTTGCCCGCACTGGCCGACTCATCCTCCACGTAGACCAGGTTCAGTCCCAGGTCCAGGACATCGTGCACCAGCGCCCGATACGACCAGGTGTGATGCAGTGGCGTGGAGATACCATGTTTCTGTCCCGCCTGTGTGGCGTCCATGAGGAACAGATTGGCGCGCGCATCCCAGAGGTTCTCGCGCAGCTTCTTCTCCAGCTTGCGGGCCACCATCTCGGCGGCACTGTTCCGCGGACACCGGGTGATCACAAACAGAGCGAATAGCGAGTCCACATTGGAGTCCATCAGCGCTTCCATCTCCTCGTCGCGGGTGTTGGCCCGATTGATGGCGTAGTAGGAGAGCTGCTCGCTCTGCTGGTGCTTCAGGACGAAGAAGTCATCCTCCAGGCTGATAAAGTTCACATACTGATCGTACACCCGCTGGATATTTGCCACGCAGCCCCGTGCAGGGCGGCGGCGGCCAGATTCTCGATTTTGCTGCGCATAATGGGAGCCAGGAAGTTCAAGTTCAAGGAGAAGTCCTGCTGAATCCTGTCCAGATTCTGGTCGGTGGGCAGGCAAAAGTATATGGCCGGCACATCGCGATCGGAGTGGAGTTGCCTGTTGGATGGGATAATGGGTATATATAAACTAGATTTCTGGAGGATCTCAGTGGATCTTACACATGCAGGGTAACGCCCAATTCGCGCAGCTCCTTGATGGAAATTATGGGCGATATTATGTCCTGGCCAACGCGATCGTAGATGAGGATCTTCCACACGGGCTCGGGGGCCAAGGCCTTCGGCTGCTGCGAGTTCTAATTGAGCATTTGCTTAATGGCATCTGGAATTGGATTGGCAGAAAAACCCATTAATTAAGCTGTCCCCTTAAGGAGAACTTATGTTTCGGCGGTTTCTCACTGATCGGCCGTCTGTATGTGGTTACATATGTATGTATGTATGTATGTACAAATTGGGTTATGGCGTCCCCGTGACAATTGTTCATACAAACATACATAGCGGTTTTATTTTATGAGTGTCTACACAGGTTCACAGCAATATGATTGCAATTGTTGGTTAATAATTAATTCTTTGTCAACTAAAACTTAAATGTTATTATTTTAGTTTTGCCGAATGCCTGTGACACACACAACATAAAACTGCGGCCTGCACACACACACACGCACATTCAGAACCGAAATGTCTTTAAATTGTGTGCTAACTCGACGGCAAAGTTAAAATCACCACCACTTTGTAATGTTTCGACTTAGCACTCAATAAGAAAACCAATTAATGTAATTTTATAATACAAACTCACCTTATTCTCGATATTTTAACGTCGCAGAGTTCCAGCTGTTGGCTCGAGTTGCAGTGCTGCACAGTCTCACATTCACAGTGTTGTAAACTGTGGAACACTATCGAACTAATTTCGAAACGATATATCGCGATAGGTTGACATTTGATATTATATCATATCAGACATATATGATTTCATATAAATTATAAATATACATTTTTTTTTCAAAAATTAATATGAAATAAGATAAAACCAATATTTATTCATTGTAGAACGATATGACAAAACTTGATCCCAAAAAAAGTCAAATTAACCAACAATTATCAATTTGATATTTTGTCATTTTTATTTCTGTGTATATACAAGTCGGTATGTATGTTGTCTAGTGGTTTCGACGGGGTCTCCGTTTTCTGATACACCACTTTAGGCGGGTGCCTGTCATACTTCAAATTGTGACAGATCTCACACTTATTTATGACTTGTGCAATTCTATTCTTCATATACGGAAAATAGATTACACGTCTCTGTTGAGCTAACAAGCCTTTTTGTCAGCTATTTAAATAAATCACAAGCCGATATAAATTCAATACTTCAATTTATTTATGGTTTATATGTACATATGCAAGGGCTGAGGGCTTTGCGTACACCGCAGCTTGCAATAACAACAACAACGAAATGTATGCTCTGGCGACGGACCGTAGGCGTTGAGAGGCGGACTCAGAATGAGTATGGCAATTAATAGAGAGATAAGAGAAGCCGCCTAGAAATGAGTTATTCTGACTCTCTCTTAGTTGGAGTGGTTTGCCGCTGCGCTCAACATACTCCCCCCGTTGGAAGCCTGTCTTTCAACTTCATCATTGATGGGCAGCAGGCACAGCTTGTTGACAGCTCTCCTGATGTCACACGTGGACGTCTTCAGATCAGCAACTCGGCAAACGCCATCTCGTCCAGGAATAAGGGCGCTCACCCTAGCTAAGGGCCAACGCATGGGAGGTAGATTTTCATCCTTTATCAGGACTACGTCGTTGACCTTTAACAATCGTTCAGGGGACCGCCATTTGGTGCGTTGTTGCAGAAGAGTGAGGTACTCCTTCTGCCATCGGGACCAGAATAGTTGCTGCAGATATGTTACACGCTGCCAGCCATCCAACCGGTTATAATTGAGCTTGGTTAAATCGGGCTCAATGATAGTAGTAGAAGGGCCACCAAAAAGTAGGTGGGCAGGAGTCAAAACATCGAGATCATCTGGATTCTCTGAAATTGATAGCAAGGGGCGAGAATTAATGATTGACGCAATCTGACAAACCAAAGTGCGAAGCTCATCAAAACTAAGCGTTTGGCGGCCAACAGAGCGGTAGAAATGGTGTTTGGCCGTCTTGACTGCTGCCTCCCACAGTCCTCCAAAGTGTGGTGAGCGAGGCGGAATAAATTGCCAGTCGATTCCCTCCGCCAAGCAGGCTTGATGAACAGACTGCATATGGGAATCGCTAAGCAGCAGCCGCTTCAAATCCGCCAACTCATTTTTTGCTCCGACAAAGTTGGTAGCGTTGTCCGACCAAATTTGACTAGGCTTTCCACGTGTAGACATGAATCTTTTCAAAGCACTTAAAAACGAAGCAGTCGTTAGATCCTTGACAAGCTCTAAGTGCACAGCCTTGCTTGTAAAGCAGATGAACACGCATACGTAGCACTTAATGGGAGGCCTGGTGCGGACTTCTGATTTGTAGAAGAAAGGTCCACAATAGTCGACGCCAGAAACAGCAAAGGCCCGTACGCACTCCAGACGTTCCTTTGGAAGATTAGCCATGATTGGTTCCAGAAATTTGGGCCTGGCCCGGAAGCACTCCACACAGCCTTTCACTACATTGGAGACCGTTCGCAGGCCTCCAATAGGCCAGTATTGTAGTCGGATGCTTGCCAAAAGAGCGCGTGGTCCTGCATGCAGGTTCATCTTATGGAAGTGCGTGATGAGAGCTAAGGTGAGTGGGTGACGACGTGGCACTATTATTGGATGGCGAGCCTCATACGCAAGTGTTGAATTTTCGAGGCGCCCACCAACTCGAAGAAGGCCACATGCATCTATGAATGGCAAGAGCGACGCAATTGAACTTGATTTCTTAACTATGCCATTTGAACGAAGCTCCTTTATATCCTCCCATAAATGAGCCAGTTGGACGGCACGCCAAAGCATATATGTCCCACGTTGCACATCAGTCAGCTCGAGACCACGATGCCACAAGCGGTGAGAAAATTTGTAAATGTACGCGAACACGCGCTGCATGGAAGGAAACGAGTTGCCATACTTGGAGTTAAGGGTAACATCAACGTGAGGAGACTTGACCATCAGCACCTGTTTACGTAACTCAAGGCTCGGATCATCATAATGCAGACGCGTAGGCCAATCCTTGCGACCACCAAGTAGGAATGATGGGCCATGAAACCAGATCTCAGAAAGCGCCAGTTGATCCGGAGTAGTGCCCCTGGACAAAACGTCGGCAGGATTCTGGGCAGTCGGAACATGATGCCATTCCATGTTAGCAGTCAATTCCTGTATAGAAGCCACTCGGTTTGCCACGAAAACGTTGAATTTGAAGGGCTCATTACCAATCCAGGATAGCGCCACAGAGGAATCACACCAGCAGTGAAATGGACCATTAAACATACCCATTTTAATAACTTCATTCATCAGCTTGGCTAATAGCAGGGCGCCGCATAACTCCAGCTTAGGTACAGATAACGTTTTGAGAGGCGCTACTCGGGATTTGGAACATAAGAGATGGCTGCTGGCTGGAGAAGTGCCTCTAGACAGCACATATATGCAAGCTCCGTAAGCTTCCTCGCTGGCATCGCAGAAACCATGAATTTCAACATCAGTTTCTGAAAGAAGCAAAAACCTTGGGAATGATATGCGTTGGACGCTCTGAAAACTGTTGCACATTTCAATCCAGCAGGTGTTACGGGCCAAGGGCAAACTCTCATCCCAATCCAATTTATCCTTGCAGAGTTTTTGAAGAAACACCTTGGCCTTTGTGATTACTGGGCCAAGAAGGCCTAGCGGGTCATAGAAACGGGCAACGGTGGCCAGAACAGATCGTCGGCAGGCCTTGGAGCCGGGATACAGAGACGATAAAGAGAACAGCAGTTCGTCTGTTGCCGGATCCCATGCAAGCCCAAGGGTTTTGGTTATATCGCTGCCATCGTCGAACTTCAAATACTTTTCCTTGTCATTATCTGACACATCCTTTAAAACCTCGGGGTGGCTGGAGCACCACTTTCGTAACTTGAAGTCACCTCGAGCGAGTATCTCAGTGGTCTGTCGCATTTTCTCGACAGCCTCACCAACAGAGCTACCACCGGAGATGAAATCATCGACATAGAAATCTTGTTGCAGAGCAACTGAGCCAGCAGGAAAGGAATCCCTCTCATCAATGGCCAGCTGGTGCATTGCTCGAACAGAAAGGAATGAAGCAGGCTTGGTTCCGTAGGTCACTGTGTCCAGTTTGTAAACTTCGAGCTCTTGGTCTGGTTCGTTTCGCCATAAAATGCATTGCAAGTAAGAATCGGGTTCACTCACCCTTACGCACCGATACATCTTGCAAATGTCTCCAGTAAGGGCCACCTGATAAGTCCGAAATTTTATCAAAATGTTAAACAGCCTTGGCTGTATAACAGGTCCAGCCATAAGGACATCATTAAGCGACGACCCGGATGAGGCTAAAGCCGATCCATCGAAAACAACGCGAAGCTTGGTTGTTGTGCTATCCTCCTTTAAAACACAATGGTGCGGCAGGAAATACTGGCAAAGGCCCAAAGCTTCGGAGCTGACTCTGGACATGTGGTTTAACTCCAAATATTCCTTAATAAAGGCCACATATTGACGCTTCAAATGGGGATTCCTTTGGAGTTTGCGTTCAAGATTAAGAAACCTCCGGTGTGCCTGTGCGTAGGAATCGCCAAGGGCTTTAGCATGGGGCTTCAACGGCAAGCGAACGGAGTAAGCGCCAGAGGGAAGACGATAGAAGTTTTTGATAAAATGATCCTCACACTCCAGCTCTTCCTTGCTGGCCATTTTGACTTCACTGTCCAAGTTTTCGACTTCCCAAAATCGCCTAACTAGATCCTCCAAGCGGACATGATGTAGGGCAGCTCCATTTTCCAAGCCTTGAGATGCCAAAAGAGATGTATTGCCGCGAAGCCTATCTCCACCACCAGTCACGATCCACCCAAGGCGAGTCTTCTGCAGTAGAGGCAATCCATGAACCAGCTTAATTTGGCCCACACATAACAGGTCATAAAATAGGCTAGCACCAAGGAGCAAGTCGACGCGCTGGGGACAGTTGAATGCAGGATCAGCCAACTGTATGTTAGACGGCATATTCCAATCAGTGATATCAATGATGTAACTAGGCTGACTGTCAGTAATCGTTGGCACAACAAGCGCTGTTAGAGCCGTAGAGTATTCAGAAGAACGCGACTGTAGGCAGATGTTGACTGTAGATCCTTCCGAAGAAACAGCTGTATCACCAAGGCCAGTTACAGTTGCGGCTGACCGATATTTCCTTAACTGCAACTCCTGGGCGAAGCGAGATGTAATTAGGTGTAATTGAGATCCAGAATCTAGTAGAACTCGGCAAGGAACCAGGGAACCGTCTCTGTTCTTTACAAGAACTATAGCGGTGGCCAAGAGCACAACATCAGAATGAAATCCTTGGGCAGCAAGAGAGGCAGATGGGTGCGTGGGTGCGGGAAAACATGAAGCATTTATTTGATGAGCAGGACCTTGCAACGGTGAATCATCAGGGCGTAGATGGAGCAG
Source organism: Drosophila prostipennis (assembly GCA_037075205.1). Lineage (NCBI taxonomy): Eukaryota > Metazoa > Arthropoda > Insecta > Diptera > Drosophilidae > Drosophila > Drosophila prostipennis. The sequence goes on along the minus strand of JBAMCJ010003572.1, from coordinate 15,688 downwards.
CGTGTGGTGTTTCCCACCGCATGCGCGGCAATGGCCGGAGTTGCACGTTCGAGTGTGGTGTCCCTTCTTTAGACAATTGAAGCACAATGAAAGTTTTTTTACTTCCTCTTGCCGTAGACTAGGAGACAGATCGGCGAAGGAGCCACAGGAGTATATTCCATGACCAGGAGTATCACAAAAGACGCAGCTACTCTGGCTGACCTGGGCACCAAGCAACGTCCTTCTGGCAGGCCTTGGAGCGGTATGGTCATGGGCCATGTTAGAAGCCAAGGCATGCTGTACGCTCTCCAGTTTCTGGCATCGCCCTTCAAGGTACGACAGCAAATCCTCCTCGCTTGGAATCCTATCCGCTGACAAACTTTCCTCCCAGTTAGCTTGGGTTGCTACATCCAATTTTTGCACAATCATGTATACAACCATGCAGCCTGAGATTTGTTTTAAATCTCCCAAGGCCTGAAGCGCTCGCATATGCCCAATAATTTTGTCCGAAAAGTCCCGCAATGCCACAGCAGACGCTGACTCGAGCCTCTTGAGCCCAAGAATTTCCTTGATGTGTGCCTGGAAAACAAGACGTTTATTATTAAAACGTTTATTTAGGATGTCTAGTGCCGCACGATAATTGGCACCAGATATTTCTAATGATCTAACCGACTCCAGCGCAGATCCAGCTAAACATGACCGCAAATGTTGAAGCTTTTCTATGTCAGCCAAGTAGGGATCCTTATCTATCACAGAGGTAAACATGGAGAGGAAGTCAGAGTATTCGGTGTATCCACTGGAGAATGTGGGCAGTTTTACTTCGGGCAGGCGAGTCCTATGCCCTCGATCAACCATGACAGCTGACTGATCCAGGCTAGGATCAAGGTGCATGGTGGAAGATGTTGGCATTCGAAGCTGACAGTTGTCAAGTTGCAGTCTTAGCCGTGACTTGACCAATACCATGAGCATTTCAAAATTGTCGCTAAGCTCACTGCCGATTTCAGAATAGTCCAGCTCCTCCAGCGCATTGTGGGCAAGCCTGAAGGAGGCTTGAGTATGTTCAAGAAGTTCTAGCCGAACTGTCAACTCCGCGGGCCCAAACAGGCAAATCGTGTCTTTAGCTAGCGAAATATCCAGGCGCTTTAAGCTATTGTACACCGATTCGGCCTTGCACTTCAAAAACCGCACTTTATTTTCAGCCGTCATAATATTACCGCCTGCCACTGTGTTGCCTTCGTCGGAATTCATCTGCGCGTATGTATTTGTATAAAGCAAACCAAAACGCACTGCAAAACACGCGAGTTTACAGTTACAATTGTCAGAAGTCTTTGGTTTTGTTGTATGTAATTAAGGAAATTTGATATCAAACAAAATAAGCACCGCACTATATGTATATAAGCCCTTGCAAAATATGCCGATATTTATGCAATTATATAACATACGATATTTATTAGGACCAGCCTAAAGCGAAACCAGCCTAATGTAACAGTTGTTTTTCTTGTCTTCTTTGTGCACTGTTTCTTTTGCACAACGAATTTTCACAAACTTAAATTTAAATATCTCGCCGGGGCCTCCAAATGTTGAGCTAACAAGCCTTTTTGTCAGCTATTTAAATAAATCACAAGGCGATATAAATTCAATACTTCAATTTATTTATGGTTTATATGTACATATGCAAGGGCTGAGGGCTTTGCGTACACCGCAGCTTGCAATAACAACAACAACGAAATGTATGCTCTGGCGACGGACCGTAGGCGTTGAGAGGCGGACTCAGAATGAGTATGGCAATTAATAGAGAGATAAGAGAAGCCGCCTAGAAATGAGTTATTCTGACTCTCTCTTAGTTGGAGTGGTTTGCCGCTGCGCTCAACAGTCTCATTTCCCAAAAAGTTTCGTCTATCCCTGTGGTTCTTTGAATTATGGTACTTTTCTATTTCATTTCTTTGCTCATCAATACTACTTATTTCCGGCATAAACGTCAGACATCTCACTACCTTGTATAGACCACTCTTTCTAAAATATGCTTCGAAAGATTTTTCTATTTTTTTAAAAATTTCATCCGGAGCAAAAATTGCACACATTCAAGATTTTCGCGACCTGTTCTCCCTCAAACTTTGGTTCAGTTATCACCCTTCTGGTGATTTCGGTCCAGTTTCAAATATCAGTTGAATATTAAAATCATTCAGTGGTTTTTCTGCCACCTGAATTCTTTCCTCGGTACCTACTCCCCTGCGGTCTACATCTGCACAGGTGGCCTGATTTGACTCTAGCTCGCTATTGTTAATTGGTAACTCTATTCTGCTGAGTGCATCTGCTACCACATTCTGCGAACCCTTCTTAAAAACCACTTCATAATCATATTCCAATAGTTGCAGCTTCCACCTCATTAACTTGGAATTGGGCTCCTTAAAGCCCATTAACCAAGTCAGTGGACGGTGATCTGTGACTATTGTGAATTTATGGCCGAACAAGTACGGCCTGAAGTGTTTTATTCCCCAGACTATTGCCAACATTTCCTTCTCTACTGTGGAATAGTTATAGGGTTCTGCTACCGAATGCTATTGGTCTGTCACTCCCCATTGCCCCTTGAGACAACACTGCACCCACGGCAAAATTGCTCGCATCCGTCGTCAATATAAATGGCCTTGAAAAATCTGGGTATCTTAGGAGGGGGTTATTACACAGTAAGGTCTTGCAGTGTTCAAACGTTCGTCTATATTCATCGTCGACCACAATTTGTTGTTTCCCCTTCAGCCTCTTTGTCACCGGTTTTGTCACCCTCGCAAAATCCTTTATGAATTTCCTATAATACCCTATCAGCGCCAAGAATGACTTAATTTCCTTGGCTGTCTGTGGTAATGGGAAACGCTTAATGGCCTCAATCTTTTCTGGATTTGGTTTTACCCCTTCTTGAGTCACCACATGACCCAGGTATTCTATCTCTTTCTTGAGGAACTCTGACTTGTCTATCTGTAGCTTGAATCTTGCTTCGCTCAGTCTACTAAATACGGTTTTCAAGTCCTGCATATGGCTCTATAATGAGGGCGAATAGACTATTATGTCATCCATGTATACCAAACAAATCTTTCCAACTAACTCCCCTAGAATATTGTTTATTACCCTTTGGCATACCTCGCAGTTACGTATATAATTTCGAGTCTGTACAACCATGTTTGGCCAGAACAAGTTCCTACGAATGCGATCTAAACACGCCATTCCGCAGTGGGCTGAAGTGGGTGGTTCGTGCGTGGCCCTTATGACCCCTTCGCGTAGCTGGGTTGGTACGAATAACTTCCAACCTCTGCTATCTGGTTCAGGATCCTCCCTTTGGAATTAAGCGCGATAATAAAGATAACCGTCCGCTACTCTAAAATCCGGCAAGTTTGATTTCAGAAATCTATCCTTGAGATCTTCATATTCCTGCGAGCGAAAGGATTCAGATGACAAGTCAATTTCTGGCAGTATATCCAAGTCTACGACCGCGATTTCGTCTTCAAAGGATCTTGATAGCGCATCTGCCACTATGTTTTCACTGCCTTTGCGGTGTTCTATTGAAAAGCGGAACCCTTGCAGCTTAATTGACCATCTAGCTAAACGTCCGCTCAAGTCGTTCTGATTCATCAGCCAACGTAAGCTGGCATGATCAGTTACTACCTTAAATTCTTGCCCCTCAATGTACATTCGAAATCGTTTTATGGCTAGGACTACAGCAAGACATTCTAACTCCGTTACGGAGTAGTTTCTTTGGGCACGGTTAAGCTTCTTAGACATATAAGCTATCGGCCGTTCTTCTCCCGATGCGTCAAGTTGTGCAAGCACTGCCCCTACTCCTACCGTAGAGGCATCGCATTGGACTATAAAGGGTTTTGTATAGTCAGGGTTTATAAGGAACGGAGCTGAAGATAGCCTATGCTTGATGTTTTCAAACGCAGCTTGGGCCGCTTCGTCCCACTCAAATGTTTTCCCTCGTAGCTTTTCTGTTAAGGGAAAGGTTAAAGTAGAATATTGACCGATAAACCGTTGGTACCAGCCAATGATACCGAGGAATCGTTTCAGTTGCTTCTTTGTTTTCGGTACCGGCAACTCTGAGACAGCTTCTACTTTGGCGGGATTGATCCGAAGAGTGCCTTCTCCAACTAAGTATCCCAAATAATCCACGCTTTTTAAACAAAAGTGGCTTTTGCGGACGTTGATGGTTAGGCCTGCCGCACGTAATCGTTTTGCCAATTCGGTAAGGTGTTCTATGTGCTCTTCCAAATTCGAGGATAGTATTAACAGATCGTCTAGATATACTAGGACGTGTCCCTTCAGTTGATATGGTACCACTATATCCATCAGGCGACACATGGTCTGGGGTGCATTACATAACCCAAAGGGCATACGGACGAATTGGTAAAGAGGTCTGTTAGGTATCGTAAAGGCCGTTTTTTCTCGCGATTTTTGGTCGAGGCAAATTTGCCAGAAGGCGTCTTTTAGGTCTATTTTGGAGATACAGTGAACTGGGGATAATCTGCTAAGTAGACCTTCCAGATTTGGAATTGGATAGGCGTCCTTCAGAGTCACGGAGTTAACTTTTCGTGAGTCTAAACAAAATCTGACCTTACCAGGTTTCACGATTAAGACTGCCGGGGATGTCCATGCGGTTGAGGGGGCTTCTTCAATTACACCGAGTTCGATCATCCGATCGATTTCGCTGCAGAGAAGTTTTTCTCTGGCTGGTGAAATAGGGTAAAATTTTTGCTTAATTGGCTTTGCTGAGCCCGTATCAATGCTATGTTCGATCAACGCGGTTTTCCCTAATCCCTCTTTCTCAAAGGAAGGGAAAAGTTCTATTGTTTTTTGTAACTGCCACCTCTCTGATTTGCTCAATGTCAACATGTCGGGATTTTGAAAGTCTTGTTCTTCTATGGTGCCAGGAAAAGCTACTTTAATCCCGAACTCATTCCAGAAGTCCATGCCGCAAATAATGTCTTGTCTAATGGAGGAAACTATCAGAAATTCAAAGTTAGAATGGATATCATTGTAAGAGATTGGGACGTCTACGGTTCCTATTATGGGTTGGCTCTGTCCATCTGCTGTTCGAACGATTCCACTAATTTTCTGAAATTTCTGATCTACCTCTATCCTTTTGGCTAGGGTTCCCCCTAACACGCTTTTATTTGCTCCACTATCCAGCAGTGCCAGATACTCATGGTCAAATATTGTAAGACTGATGAACGGACGGATATCATTAATTCGTCTAGAATAGAATATTGTTTATTACCCTTTGAAAGGTAGCCGGGGCATTAGTTAGTCCAAATGGCATTCTCACATACTCAAAATGCCCATTTTCCGTCGTAAACGCAGTCTTCGCAATGTCTTTCTTTTCCATCTCCACCTGGTGGTACCCACTTGCCAAGTCCAACACTGAAAAATACATGGCCTTGCCTAACTTATCCAGTACCTCACTGATCACCGGCATAGGATATCTATCCTTCACCGTCTTCTCATTAAGCTTCCTAAAATCCACTACTAACCGCCATTTCTGTTTCCCTGACAAGTCTATCTTCTTGGGTACCAACCAAACTGATGCAATCCATGGCGAGTGACTGTGCCGTATAACTTCCTGATCCAGTAATTCCTGTATTTGTTTCTTTATTTCATCTCTTTGTTTAAAGCCATATCTATAGGGTTTCTTTTATATCGGAATTTCATCTGTTGTGGGGATTGAGTGTGTTACCACATTGGTAAAGGTTAATTGTTTCCCTTTTGAATAGAAAATGTCCGGGAATTGAGAATACAGTTTTTTCAGGCTCTCTACCTCCTCTTCGTTCAAATGGTCAGTTGCTAGTTTAGCCTGTACCTCAGTGTCGTCGCTATCCATTACGTTAAAATTACTGTCGAAATCCTGTTCGAATGGTACCAGCATTTCCATTTCTACAAAGTCATTCTTGTCATATGGTATTGCTGCCAATGGTGCCTCCAAATACAACTTCTTCTTGCTGTCCGTAAAATTTGACACTTCCAATTCTGCCTGTCCCTTCTTTGCTTGGTAGATCCCACCAGTAATCTGTACTCCTTCTTCTACTACCGTCGTATTTAGCAGAAACGTCCCGTTATTCATTGTGACCGGTAACGTTATAATTGTTTTCGATGCCTCCTCCAATAGATGCACCCCTGTAACTCTATTTGGTCTCAGTTGGACCGGAATCTTTCCATTCCTTGTCTCCAAAAATAAATTTTGTAAATCTAACTTAGCACCTACTCTTCTAAGTATATCCATACCTATTAATCCATCAAAATAAGAATGGAAATTAAATAAGTAAAAATCAAAAGGTTCATTATCAAATTCGGGAAATTTAAAATCCTTGATGCTCTCGTTTATACCATGACTCCCTATCGGCGTCTTAATTATAAAGGTCTTATCAAGCCTTACTTTCCTGTCCTCCCTTACTAGCTCAGGGTTAAAATATGAATATGTAGCCCCAGAGTCAATCAAAAGTTTTAGCGCTTCTCTCCCCTTCCCATTGATTACAATGTAGGGCAACACTGACTTATGGGTATCCCTCCTTATGAACCCCGTTTGCTTCCCGAGGCGCTCTGGCGAAAATCCTCTTCGTCTATGATGTTGCTAAGCTCTTGGTCAGCCTCTCATTCTAGCGTATTAATCTGTCCCTTCCTCGAATTCCCAGACTGCCATTGCCTTGCACTTCTTGAAGTCGACGGGGAGCATTCTGCTACCTCTTGTTTCGGCATAATTGCCCGTCTGTTGATGTTCGAGCTACTTCCAGTTGACTGCTCATCCTGACGCCTATTTGTATCTGTCTCTTCCCTATTCCACCTGTAGTTCTCTCTTTTGTTAGCGCCCAACATCCCCTGCTGTCTGTATCGATCGTTATAGCTAGTATTGCCTCTTGAGTAGTAATTATTGAATCCTCTGTTCTTATTATATCCCTGATATTGTTGTCTGCCATAGCTTCCGGTGTTAAAGGGGTTACTATATTTATTCACTTCCTTTGTCCTCAAATAAATATCTCTTTCCCGAACAGCTATTTCATACGCCTTCTGCAACGTGTTCGGTTCTCTACTCCTAACTGTACTACCCAAGTTGCCTTTCAGTCCCGTAACAAAAGCTTCCAGGCAAGTTGCCTCATACAGCTTCTTCTTCGTCTGTAACGCCGTATGGTTAATCTCTGTCCTGTCGATGATATTACACAAAGCCTTATGTGTGTTTGAAATCTCATCATAAAAAGCTTCTACCGTCAATTTCCTGTTTTCCAATTGATTCAATTCCCTCAATAGATCTGGTTCTGATCTTTTGTCTGAGAAATGAGTAATCAACAGCTGTTTAATCTCATCCCAATTCAATCTCGAGTTAGACTTTACCAGAAAGTCGTCTGCCTTCCCTTGAATTTTATTTCGTATCTGTCTTAACACCAAAAGTCCCTGGGGAGTCTGATCTGCTCCCCTAATCATGAACAGAATTTCCTCTGCATTCAATATAAACTCATTAAGCTTTTCTGCACTGCCTTCATACACGTGCATCGACCTAATGACATCAGACAGTTTAATTCCTCCTAACATGTCTATCACCGGTTGCTGAACTATCGCTTGGTTCTCCATCCCTTGTACCTTATTCCTATCTTCTGTCGTAATTAGTGCTATCGTTTCTACCTGACTCTGTTCCGTGATTGTTGGCAAACTAGCAGCCCTTTTTAAGACTCTATTCCTCGTCAATGGCCTTAATGACTCCTTCACCTTATTGAGCTTTGACATCTATTTTTCTGTTTTCCTTTCTTTAAAATTGTATATTGAGCTTATCTTACTTAATTGTATGAAATATTACTTAAAAATATTTTTTTCCTCTTTTTTTTTTTTTTTTTTTTGATAACTTAAAGTACTCTTATCTTTCTTCTCCGTATATGTGTGTACCCTTGTCGAGTAGTATCCAATTCCTTAAAATATCCCTGTGTCTTCTTCTTAGAGTGTGTGTGTGTGGTGTGCTCAATTTCTGAAAAATTTGTTTATTGATTATTTGTTTCAAAATAGCAATTTTTGTCTTTCTTATTTTCTTGAATAGCTCCGGAAGTGTATTGTGCTTAATTTATGAAAGCTTTCTTTACTTATTCTTATTCTTTTTTTTTTCTTGTTCCGAACGCCCTTGCGCGTCGAACTTCACATTTTATTTCTTTAAAATTCTCGACTTCAATCTTCTCCCTTCTTTTTATTTTTTTATTTTTTAATTCATAATACATAGAATATCTCTCGCGATGCAGTTATTCCAGCCACGAGCGGACAGTCACTCTGCGATCTGCATTCTCTTCTCTTCATTTTTTTCACAATTTCTGCTTATTACAATCACTGTGCCGCCGCTAACCAAAGCTCCTGCGCGATGCAGTTGTCTCGGCTGATAGCGGGAAGACGCCCTGTGATTTGTCCTCAATTTTTATTATTCCTACTCTTATAAACCAACGTGCTGAAGCTAACCAAAATTCCTGCGCGATGCAGTTATTTTGGTCAAAAGCGGACAGACACCATTGGTATATTTCTTCGCGCACATATACTTTGTAGACTGCATCTTAAAGTTTAGGGTATACACCCGACGACTCGTTCTCGACGTTTCCATTCCTCTTGGTTTGGTTGCTGGGTGAAGCAGCACGTTCGAACCAATGTTCGATGCAACTCGATCGAACTAAGTGGTTGTTGCAGCAAGTTCGACATGGAGGTTCGATTGTGACCCCTTCTCCCCTCATCATTGTCCGCCTTGCTCTTAGCCTTTCCTAACCCCTACGCGTTTTTCCTCTTTCTTCCATTTCTCTATGTTGGTACCACTTCTCACTTCCTTCACTTTTCACTTTACTTACTGTCCAACTAGGATCAGCAATCCAACGATAATCCACATGGCTCTCCTCAGTCCTCTGGGTATCTTAGGGCCTCTTCCTGACCCTGCTGTCTTCCAGCTGAGGGTGCCGGCTGCGCCAGTTAACTAAATGATCCAGGAGCGGTTGTCCAGATAGTAGTATTTCTCCAGTATGGTAATAGCTTTTAAGTGATTCCAAATAAGAACTGCACTTCTTTCCTTCTTTGAGTTCGAAATCAGATTAAATTTATTGTGGCGTGATGGTCCGAATGGAACCTCAGCCCAGAAATATATGTGTGTATTACAATGATATATGTGTGTTCTCTTAAATGCTAACAAAGTGTTTTTTATGTATAGTTGCTCAAGCGGGAGTACATCCTGCCTGTTTCTGACATTGCAGTTTATGTGGAGCGATGAACGGCTAGCTGCCGGTCATCGTTCACATACGGGGTAGCTCGGGGAGGTTTAGGCGGTGGTACCGATACGGTAACTCCCGCAAGAAGCCGAAGGCCTGTGATTTGGACCGCAACGACCGCTCCTGGATGACGCACATGGGAAGTCCCTTTCATGCAGATAATGAACCACTTAAGAGTTTATTAAAGAACATGAATATAAAATAATAATTTTGTTTTACTGGGAGGGTACTGATATACACGAATAAATATCATTTTGATGACAAAAATGTATATGAAAAATATCGGTTGGATGACAAAAATGTATATGAAAAATATCAGTTTGATGACAAACAAGAAAGGAAGCTAGCTTCGGCCTGCCGAAGCTTATATACCCTTGCAGATAAGTCCTTTTAATCACTCATTTTCCGATAAAATTAAAAAAGAGTCATATCCCAGAGTAGAAGAGAATACAACGAAGCAATAATTTATTTCCTTTTATATTCCCATTAATTTTCCGAACGTTCCTATGGCAGCTATATGATATAGTCGTCCGATTTTAAAAACATTTTATTCGAAATTCAGAGGTAGATAAAAAATGGCATTTCCAAAAGTAGGAGGTTATAGGTTCAACAAGAGAGAACGCTATTGTCGGGTTGGTGTCCCGACTATCTAATACCCGTCACTCAGCTGAAGGGAGTGCGAACGCTGTAGTCGAGTTGGTGTCCCGACTATCTAATAATTGTAACTCAGCTAAACGGAGTGCGAGGGAGATGGAGATAAAACTTTGATCAGGCCTAACTTTTTAACGAATGGTCCGATTTAAAAAATTTCTTCTACATTTCGATAGGTATAGATAAACACAACAAAACTGCATTCCTACTTTTCCGAAATATTTAAATTTTTAAAATCGTATATCAACTATTGTGGGCGTTAGAGGGGGCGTGGCACCTTCTTGAAATAAACTTGCGCTGCGTAGGAACTCCAAGAATTTTCATGCAAAATGCCAATCCTCTAGCTTTTATAGTTTCCGAGATCTCAGCGTTCATACGGACGGACAGACGCACAGACAGACATGGCTAGTGATTCTGATCAAGAATATATATACTTTATAGGGTCGGAAATGCTTCCTTCTAGCTGTTACATACTTTTGCACGAATACAATATACCCTTTTACTATACGAGTAACGGGCATAAAAACACCCAAGATATATTTTTTTCCCCAATTATTCCTATGGGAGCTATATGATATAGTTGTCCGATCCGGCTCGTTGCGACTTATATACTACGTGCAAAAGAAAGAAAACTTTTGGGAAAGTTTTAGCCCGATAGCTTAAAAACTGAGACAGACGGACGGACAGACGGACGGACAGACGGACATGGCTAGATCGACTCGTCTAGTGATGCTGATCAAGAATATATATACTTTATAGGGTCGGGAACGTAATCATAATACTCTCTGCAAGGGTATAAAAAGTTAAAATGTCATGCTCAAAATGAATCTATTATAAAATTGAATTGATATAAAACAAGAGAGAAAGCTATAGTCGGGTTGTTGTCCCATTTTAGTATCGTTTGTGGGCGACTATGGGCGATTGTGGGCGTTAGAGGGGGCGTGGCGGTCGTCTGAAACAAACTTGCGCTGCGTAGGAAGCCCAAGAATATGTGTTGGTAATCCCAATATTCTAGCTTTTGTAGTTTCCGAGATCTCAGCGTTCATCCGGACGGACAGACGGACAGACGGACATGGCTAGATCGACTCGGCTAGTGATCCTGATCAAGAATATATATACTTTATAGGGTCGGAAAAGCTTCCTTCTACCTGTTACAGTTTTTTTTAAATTTTAATTGACTTTTAAAAGTATTTTTTAAAATTAAAATTTAAAAATCTTAAAAAATATTTTTTCTGAAAGATTGTCAGCTATCCCACAAAGTTGTATACCAAATATTAAAATATTTCAAACGAGTCTCAACTTGAGACTCTCAAGTGCTGTATGAATTAAAATTCAAATACAAATCGGATTTTAGTTCTATGAGATTTTTAAAAAATAAACGGTAAGAGATACCAACAAATAAAGTTTGGGTCGTTAAAATGTTCTCTTTTGAAAAAAAGTTTCTATTTTTTTCTGAGATTTGATCCCAATTTGCCTGTCACATTTCACATGGAATGATGCAAATGCAAATGTAAAAAAAGGACAAGACTACTTTAAGTTTTCATTTTGTAATCTTTATTTTTAAATTGATAACACCAATGATACGTAGAAATCTAACCAGAAACATATTTCTTAGCTTTTACTTTTAATTGAGTCCCTGGGCTAGGTTTGGTATGAATTTATCAGTACAGAATTATGTCTATAAATGGCAGTTGCAATCTCACTTTTACTGTTCTTCCTTTATTGACATTTAACAATTAGTAACTAATCCGTAAACTAACATTAAGATTTACAATCCTCCTAAACATCTAATTACAGCATACATTAATCGAATTATTTTTTACTAAAGACCAGTAACAGTAAGGTATAAAACTAATTAAAGCGAGAGGAGTTTCCGGATCTGTTCGCAGAGTTGAGCCGTGGGTGTCCATAAACATACGCCTCTGAAAATGAATCAGAGTGATGACTTGGAGAATACTTTCGCGAGTTGAACGAATCTAATAAAGTATAAAAGCAGATATGTATTTTATGTTTGTATAACTGTCATAAGAATAGAAAAAACTCACCACCAAATGTATCGTCGTGATGCAACAATTTGAGGGAACTGCCCTGCTTGGATACCGATTTGCTTTTTTGGAATACTGTAATTAAATAGTTTCATTTATTATTTCATGTTGTTTGGCATAATTGATAGATTAAAAAAGTAGGTTAGCTGCGGATCGTTCACAGGTAGCTATGCATATAGATCCGATTTTTATGAAACCACATTTCATTTAAGGGGCTGTCCATATATTACGTAATCACGTCTTTGGTGTTTTTTGACCCCCTCCCCCCCCTGGTGATCAAAAGTAATCTTTCAATAAACAACCCCCCCCCCCCACAATGATTATGTAATCCCAAGAAAAACAAGAGAGAACGCTATAGTCGGGTTGGTGTCCCGACTACCTAATACCCGTCACTCGGCTAAAGGGAGTGCGAGGGAGATGGAGATATAAAGTTTGATCAGGCTTAACTTTTTAACGAATGGTCCGATTTAAAAAATGTATTCTACATTTCGATAGGTATTAATAAGCACAACAAAACTACATTTTTACTTTTCCGAAATATTTAAATGGGCGTTAGAGGGGGCGTGGCGCCTTCTTGAAACAAACTTGCGCTGCGAAGGAACTCCAAGAATCTTCATGCCAAATACCAATCCTCTAGCTTTTATAGTTTCCGAGATCTCAGCGTTCATACAGACAGACAGACAGACGGACAGAGGGACAGACGGACAGACGGACAGACGGACATGGCTATATCGACTCGGCTAGTGATCCTGATCAAGAATATATATACTTTATGGGGTCGGAAACACTTCCTTCTAGCTGTTACATACTTTTGCACGAATACAATATACCCTTTTACTCTACGAGTAACGGGTATAAATAGTCGAAATTGTTGTTTTAATCTGTGGATTCAAACGGAGATGCACATTCGGTTCTTCTACGCTGAAATTATCTCCAACATACTCTTCGTCAAGCCATTACAGGTCTTCGCATCCTTCGTGTGATTGAACCACTAAACATTCCCTTTTGCGCCGCCCAGCCACTCAAAAAAATATTTCTCTGCTTTACTATCCAAGTTTGTAGATATACTTGAAGGAAAATTAATATATTAATAAATTCTTTAAATAAAAAAATATATATATAAAACAAGAGAGAACGCTATAGTCGGGTTGGTGTCCCGACTATCTAATACCCGTCACTCGGCTAAAGGGAGTGCGAGGGAGATGGATATATAAACTTTGATGAGCCATAACTTTTTAACAAATGGTCCGATTTAAAAAATTTCTTCTACATTTCGATAGGTATTGATAAACACAACAAAACTGCATTTTTACTTTTCCGAAAAATTTAAATTTTTAAAATCGTATATCAACTATTGTGGGCGTTAGAGGGGGCGTGGCACCTTCTTAAAATAAACTTGCGCTGCGTAGGAAGTCCAAGAATTTTCATGCAAAATGCCAGTCCTCTAGCTTTTATAGTTTCCGAGATCTCAGCGTTCATACGGACGGACAGACGTTCAGACGGACATGGCTATATCGACTCGGCTAGTGACCCTGACCAAGAATATATATACTTTATAGGGTCGGAAACGCTTCCTTCTCCCTGTTACATACTTTTGCACGAATACAATATACTCTTTTACTCTACGAGTAACGGGTATAATGATTACGTAATCATTGTGCAAGACCCCAGTCCCCATGTAATCAAACATAATCATTTCGATGACCCCCCCCCCCCCTATGGTGATTACGTAATATATGGACAGCCCCTAAAGAGATATTGTAGAAACTGCAAAGACAAAAATTATTTTTTTTTCATATTTAGGGAATAATGATTTTGGTCAGAAGTTTGCAACGCAGTGAAGGAGAGGTTTCCGACCCCAAGAAGTATATATATTAATGATCAGCATCACTAGACGAGTCAATCTAGCCATGTCCGTCTGTCGGTCCTTCTGTTTTAAGCTATCGGGATGAAACATTCCCAAAAGTCTTCTTTCTGTCAATAGTCAGATCCGTGGACCAAATTCTTAGGTATTTTTTTTCATGTTGTATTAAAAATGAGAGCCCTATTTAATTTCCGCAATAGAAGAAAATAGTGAAAACAAGAAAGGAAGCTAGCTTCGGCCAGCCGAAGCTTATATACCCTTGCAGATAATTCATATTAATCACTAATTTTCCGATCGTTCCTATGGCAGCTATATGATATAGTAGTTCGATATTGATAAAATTAAAATAGAAATTCGAAAACATTTAAAAAATGTCATATCCCAGAGTAGAAGAGAATACAATAAAAATCAACGAAGCAATAATTTATTTCCTATTATATTCCCATTAATTTTCCGATCGTTCCTTATGGCAGCTATATGATATAGTCGTCCGATTTTGAAAAAATTTTATTAGAAATTCAGAATTAGATAAAAAATGGCATTTCTAAAATTTCTAAAATTTCAAAAACACCCAAGATATAATTTTTTTACATTTTTTTCCCGATTGTTCCTATGGGAGCTATATGATATAGTAGTCCGATCCGGCTCGTTCCGACTTAAATACTACCTGCAACAGAAAGAAGACTTTTGGAAAAGTTTTAGCCCGATAGCTTTAAAACTGAGAGACTAGTTTGCGTAGAAACAGACGGACAGTCGGACGGACAGCGGACGGACAGACGAACGGACAGACGGACATGGCTAGATCGACTCGTCTAGTGATGCTGATCAAGAATATATATACTTTATGGGGTCGGAAACGTCTCCTTCACTGCGTTGCAAACTTCTGACTGAAATCATAATACCCTCTGCACGGGTATAAAAAGAGAGAAAGCTATAGTCGGGTTGGTGTCCCGACTATCTAATACCCGTCACTCGGCCTAAGGGAGTGCGAGGGAGATGGAGAAACTTTGATCAGCAATAACTTTTTAACGAATGGTCCGATTTAAAAAAATTTTTCTACATTTCGATAGGTATTGATAAACACAACAAAACTGCATCTTTACTTTTCCAAAAAATTTAAATTTTTAAAATCGTATATAAGCTATTGTGGGCGTTAGAGTTGGCGTGGCACCTTCTTGAAATAAACTTGCGCTGCGTAGGAACTCCAAGAAACTTCAAGCAAAATGCCTATCCTCTAGCTTTTATATTTTCCGAGATCTCAGCGTTCATACGGACGGACAGACAGACGGACAGACGGACATGGCTATATCGACTCGGCTAGTGACACTGACCAGGAATATATATACTTTATAGGGTCGAACACGCTTCCTTCTCCCTGTTACATACTTTTGCACGAATACAATATACCCTTTTACTCTACGAGTAACGGGTATAATTACTACAAGTTCTGTACGCAAAGGAGAAATGTTTCCAAATGTTAAATTACACTGTGCAGCTTCAAAAATTTACCTCGATGGATGCTATATTTTTGGATTCGTTACGAATTCCCAAGTTAAACTGCGTTTTCCAAAAAGTTCTCCGACGCAAGGATTCTTAGCAAAAGGACCTCAAAGTTTGAAAAATGCTGAAATTGGCCAACATTCCGGAGCTCTCAGAGGCAAACGGATTCATAGTTTGATTCTATGTTAAAGTTTTTTAAAAGATACACTCTTTATCTTTCGAACCCTATACTTATGATTTCATGATTTTTTTTAAGGGAGAAACCAATTCTAGAAAACATAGTCAAAAAACATAAAAGTATACCCACAGAAAAAAATGACAAAATATCAATTGTTGGTTAATTTGACTTTTTTTGGGATCAAGTTTTGTCATATCGTTCTACAATGAATAATAAT